>JBCFYV010001693.1:0-48018 GCA_039000515.1 Timema cristinae
TAATCTTCTCTCTTCCTCTCCAAGTTAAATTTTACACTCTTGGGTAAAACGTTTATAGTTCAAAGTTTTAATAATTTGCAACACAGTGTCCCTTTTGTCTCTTGATTGGGAACTTAAACATTCCAGCTTTATTATATTTTTAAACCGACGCCAAAAAAGACCAAAACTAAAAAAACTTATCATCCACTTCCATTCTTCAAAAAACAATAAACAAACCAAAAAACAAAACAAAACAACTTTCCAAATACACGCCAAAGAGGTGATACAATTTAGAGCTAGCAATATTGCTAGAATAGTGACGTATGGATGAGAGCTTTAGTAAAAGGAAATGGCAAAGAGAAATACTTTAATGAATCGTAAGACCAAACTATATGTATATTTGTTACTCTAATTAATTATAATTAAAGGGGAGGGTTTTCTTTGTTACAGATTGTTTGTTTGTTTGTTTGTGTGTGTGTTTTAAACGGACATTATAAGTTTTAATAAATATCCAGGGTAAGCTAAACAAACCCATGGCATATTAGTCAATTTAAAAATAAATATTATAGATTTCTTCATCAGCGTTGAGCGTATTTAGGGAGGTTTTCCTAATAGACTTTCCATTCTCCCTCCTTGCAAAATGTGGGTGCACCTTGGCTTGAGGTGTAAATGGCTAACTTGTTTTGTGTGAATGTTATTTATTATGTCAACAAAATATAGTCTATAACATTAAATGTTATATAAAATCGTATTTAATATTACTTATGAATTTGTGTAAAAGTTATATATATTATTTCATCAAAATATAATCGTGAACATTAAATTTTTTGTTGTTTAAGAGGCTTATTTGTTCTGTGTAAATGCTATTTATTATGTCAAAATATATAGTTTCGAGCATTAAATGATATTTAAAATTGCATTTAATATTATTTATGAATATTTGTAAAAGTTATATATTACTGCATCAAAATATAATTTCCGACATTAAGTTAGTTAGTTGTTTAAGTGGCCAATTTATTTTGTGTAGATGTTATTTATTATGTCAACAAAATATAGATTCGAGCATTAAATAATATTTAAAATTGTATTTAATATTACTTACGAATTTTGTAAAAGTTATATATTATTTCATCGAAATATAATCGTAAACATTAAATTTGGGTTTTAAGTGGCTTATATTTTTAGTGTAATTACTATTTATGTCAAAAAAATTGGTTTGGAGCATTTAATGATATTTAAAGTTGTGTTTATTATGACATGAATATTTGTAAAATTTATATATTATTTCATCAAAATATATTTGCTGACATTAATTTCAAGTTACTCAATTCAATATTACTTATGAATTTATGTAAGAGATATATATTATTTCGACCAAATATAGATGGAAACATTATACGATATTAAAATAAAACTTTTTTCTGTTGTTATAAGTGGCTCAAGGAATAAATCTGTTATTTCTAGCATAACTAAATATTTTTTCACTTTATTCTTGGGTTGCAATCTACTGTCACAATTTATAAATAAAAATAAACGTCTGTCTGACTATGTGTGTCTATGTGTGTCTACTTGCCATCTTACCTTAAACCAAACTTAGGTAATTTATAAAAACTATCTAAACAGTGAAACTGTTTTTACGGTTTTCCCGTAACAAATGCTGGCACACATTATACCTGGATGAAAAATCTAGTCAACTAGCAAATGCCTTTGCAAATGTGGGGGCACTCGGAAGGAAGTATGACCTTTCTAACAGAAACTAGCAGTGCAAAAGATATCGAAGTTTGAATCCTTTTTGGCACGCTGTTTAAATGCCAGCCTCATTTATTTCTTGTTGGGGGAAATAAAATCCTTGCTGGGTAAACTCCCTCTGGAACCTTTTCTAAATCATCCCTACCACACTATCATAATTAATACATAGAAGTTTGACATGAAAAGGGCACGTTTAACTCATCTGGTTATGACGGGAGAGGTCATGAGTGCGAATCTCGCTCGGCTGAACTGGGGTGGTTTTATGCTCGCCCTCACGCCACGTATACGCTGGAACATTTATACCTTACTCCTCCGGTCCATGACGGATGCCTACATTTGCGCATGTTGGCGGACGATACCAATCAACCTATTTTGTAGACTTTTGTTTTGGAGGATAGCAGCCCCTAACTGAGGATTCCGAGGCCCCTGATTGTGCATAATCAGAGCTGTGTCAATGCTATCTAGTTGCGAAAAAACCCATTACCTAATAGAATTTGGGAGCGTTGTGACATCATTCAAGGTCGTGTTCTATTCCTGTCTCGACTTGCCTTCTGATGATGAGGGAGGAACGCCCGACGCCGTGGACTGCATGTCAATAAATAAATAAAATCTCCAACGCCCCGTCCCAGTCCTACTCAGACATAAAAAACAATGAGCATAAATAAAAAAGCAATGAGCATACATAATTAACCATTGAGAACACATAAAAAGTAATTAGTATATATAAATAAACAATGAGCACAAATTAAAAAACAAGTTTGGAATACTAGATGGGGTCAAGAGGAGGAGACGGGGTCTAGAGGCGGGGAGGGGAAAAACCAATAGCCAATCAGAGAGCGAGGGGCGTGAGCACGTGACCAAATTCAAACTATCAGAGCGCTGTTTTAAGGTGCCATACCTGCTGCTACTTGGGTACTAAATAATAAATAATGATTAAAAAAATCAACGCTATGGCGAGGGCTGGTGCAGGTTTTCTTATATATTTGATCTTGAGAAAATGATTTCTATTTCAAACATAAAACCGTTTTATTATTAATAAATCAATTAATTAATTGAATGTAAAATATTTATACACTAAACATTTTGATAATATTAACTAACTTTATGGAAATAAGCTGACAAGGGGTACGCAAGCGAGAAATGAGTGGAATCGTTGTTTAAGCCGTTTAAATTGTCCCAAACCTGAAAACATCAATATTGTGAAAAATTAACTTCAAAAACGTTACAACAATATAAAAAATTCAATAAAGTCTCAAATTTCTAAAAAGAGTTTTTAATTATTTATTACAATGCCCCCATGACAACCAACTCTTATTTTAACAAACACTTGATGAAGCAGGCTCGGTACTACCCCCTCTACCCCTCCCCAGTTTAGTTTGTCCACCACACAATTGGGTTACAGCATATTTACACTAATAGACAAGTGAGGAGGAAGGAAGAATTTTGGAGGAAATGCACCCGCATTTGTGTTTAGGAGTATTGGGAATCTATTCGAGTAAACTCCTCCTCGGCCCACCCAGCAAAAATTTTAACCCCAACATCCACTTCACCAATAAATCAGAATAAATGAGCTTAGCATTTTGACTGCGTGTCCACCGCTGCGGGTTAAACCAGCTGTTACTCCTCCCCTACCCTTTCCTTTCTTTCGCTTGCCTGAGTTTATCAGCTATGACAATGAAGGAAAAAACATTCACTCTTAAATAACTCACAAATATACATATACATCTGAAAGTTGTGTTTTTATTAAATTTCTAACAATTACAAGGAATTCTCCACAACTAAACTATTTGGGGTATTCCTGAAAATATGTTGTATAAATATTCCTGAAAGTGGGTACAGTCTGTGTGTTAATATGTAGACCTGAAAAAAGAAATAGGTTTAATTCAATTTGAAACAATGTTGTGCAAGAGCGTAAAGTGGGAGAGGAGAGTAAGTGTTGTGTGTATGGAGACGCGGAAAAGGGTTTCATAAGGAATACTAAACACGCACCCTGGCAGAGAGGACTACGAATGGTTGAGTGGAAGGAGCGTTCATGTCCAATTTACTAAATTAGTACTTGAAATTGTAGCATTAATCACAAGACAGCAATACCCAAATCAACAACAAACTGACTTACCCAATTGCATGGACACCGTCTGCTGTTGGCCCGGCTACACACTCAATCCCCCCATTGCTACACACATCCGAACGCGTCAACTGACAACAGAATACTGAAGCCGCACCAATTCAACGCTAAGTCACAAGATTTCCTGACCAAAGATCTTCAATAGCAAAGAATATACTCTCCACTAGTACCCAGTTTTTGTTTCCACTCAAGTCTAGAGGCGTGTAGAATCCCCACCTGTTTATGTTCTTTGGTTTTCCTCCCCTTGTGATCCCCTCATTCCGTGTTCTGTGGACTGTGCTATAATCGTATAAAAGAGTGATCGTGCTAGGGGAGAGCCACTCTTGGACTGGCTTCGGTAATCGTTAGGTGAAGCTAAGGCTTCGAATACTTATAATAATGTAAGCAAAATTCTTTTTCGGGACGTAATGTTTTTATTTCAAAATTCTTTTCGGCTTATTGAACTTTATTTATTTTGGACTTATTAGAGAATAGCACTTGTGATGGTGTCAATGGAATTAAACTTTTCTCAATCATAACGGACTTGAAATATTGGACTCTAGCTAAGAAATATAGCTAATGTTGTTAATATTTATAATATTTCTTTTTGGACTTAAACTTTTCTCAATCATAACGGACTTGAAATATTGGACTCTAACTAGAAAATATAGATAATGTTGTTAATAATTGAAATATTATCTTTTGAACTTAAACTTTTCCCAATCATAACGAACTTGAGATATTGGACTCTAACTTGAAAATAATGCTGTTTATAATTTTTCTTCTATGTTTGCTTGTGAACCTAGGTTATTGAGCGCCATCAGCACTAGTATTGAAGTTAGTAATAGCCGCCATAGTAACTTGGGTTATTGATGATAATATTTTGAGCGTTGGCAATTTAAATGTGGATTGCTCTACTTTATAGTCAATTGATAGTTTTATGTCTAGGTAAAACATATTTTGCCTTTTGTCGGGACTAATATCTAATAAACAACCTATTTAATGAATCTTTTCTACTTACTCTATTTTCTTTTTAACTATCCTTAGGTATAACGCTATCTATATTATTGTCTGGTAATTGAATAAGGGGAATGTTTATTTATATTGTTGAGGTTGACCGTGGGGTCAAGTGCCGCAATTGCTCCAAATTGCGTGTTCTGGGTATTAGTTTCTTGCCCGGTGTTTTTTTCTATAGTCTTTACTCACTTAGCACTCGTTTTCCTTTTTTGTTGACTTGCTGCTTATTTTTGTATTTGGACCCTACTAGGTAGGTTTTAGGGTTAGAAATAGGGTTCAAAACGTGAAATGACCAAACAGGTCATGTCATTGATGTGCACCTTGTGAGTATAACATTAAATATTCACATCATCTACAAAAAATACCAGTGAATACATGGACCCAGGTGTCGATCTCGTCTAATCTGATCTGTTGGTGATGGCAAGGTCGCTTGCTGCTCGAGTCCTGGAGTTTTATACTGAGGTGTTTATTTCCCAATGTATTCCTACTCTTCCTCCATACAATTACTGGTGCACTTTTTATATATCCTACCTTTCTCATTCCTACTCCGTTAGCCATTAGCTCGGCTGGGTGTGGTGTACGAAGAGAATCAAAATCTTTATCACTAGAAATTTAAAAGTAAGTACAAGAACAAAGCGATAAACAAACTTTTCTAGGCATCTGGAACCAAAACAGAGAATCTTAGACTCTAATGGACCGCTCTCACAAATACCTTGGTTCTCTTACGAATGGACCTTTTAGAAAATATAAACATACTTTTCATGTTTAACATGGACAGCATTTTACTATATTATTTTTAGCTATCAAAAGTGACAACTTTTTTTTATTTTTAGCACCTCGTCTTACTACCCGTTCGGGTTATACGCTAATGTACTAATTACGCTGATGTTTTTAGGGATTAATAAGGTTATACTTAGAGGAAATATGCCTGCATTTGTATGAAAGAAGAGCGGAAAAGTATTTTGGAAAAAACCACCCTCAGTAGACTCGACCTGGATTCGAACCTCAATCTTCCCGTAATTAGCCATCTAGTCTATTGCGTGGGTAGCGCCTTAGTTCATGAAGCCACCAGAGTGGGTAAAAGTGAGAGCTGCAGATCACATGACTTGACGTATTAATACGTGTCTAGTAGGTTTTCTAGCTGTCCGTTACGTGAATTTATAAGAAATTGTGATATAAAGAAAGAGTGGTGTGTCGTTATTACCCCCTAGTACCTCCCCTCTTGTAGCACCATCACCCCTTACTGTGTATCAAGTTTCTGCCTTAGGAAACACTTTCAAGTCCTTTGATAACCTGGGGCTTCCCCCTACCCTCTTCTTCTCCCAAGACACTTCTTGAAAGGAAAGCATAATATGATTGGTCCAATAACCGGCAGACTACAAAGAAGCCCGTCCGGTATTTCTGTTCACAGTTCAGATGATATGAACCCGCACTGTCATTCAAAGGGATGATGGTGACGGAGGGAAGGGCGGTGAAATTTAACACCCCCACTTCATTGTTCACTTGCTTCACGAAACAAAGTGGGGACTTCACGACCATCTACACCCAGGGGTTCAACTTGTGTAGTTTGGGGAATATGTGTGAGATTGTTCCAAGCAGCCTTGGTGGGATGCATAGCAATCTTTGTTAGTTTTAAAGTAACATTAACTAGCTTACTTAGTTATTTGCTCTATGTGGAGCTCAAAAAGTTAAGAAGTACACCACCGACCCCTATCTTGAGTTAGTTATATCCAGTCCACCTCATTACACACTATCTCTTTCAGGTTCGTTCTAATATTATCATCCCATTCGCATCTAAGTCTTCCCATTGGGTTTGCCATTCATTGCCCTGAACAAGGTTCTAGAATCTCCCATTAGCGCTGCATGTCCTGCCCGCCGTAATCTATGAGACTTGATTATCCTAACAATGGCTTGTGATGAGTACAGGGTATAACTCATCATTATGTTACCTTCTTCACTCCCCCAAAACCTCATACCTTTATGGACCCAATATCCTCCTAAGCACCTTGTTTTCAAACACCCTCAATTTATTTTATTCATGTAAGGTAAGAGATCACCCATTTAGAACGACTGGCAAAACTATTGCTTTGAATATTCTGAGTACAAGATCAAATAAAACTTGTATATCCACGGTTATTTTCAACAAACGTAGCGCCAAGCAGGTATAGTGCGTATGAAAGTCAAGTGTCCCAGAGAAAATAGCGGTAATTTGTCGCCATTGTTGTACATTCAGCTTAATCTGTATTGTTGGAATTATTATTCTCGTGAGAATGTAGAGTGGCCTGTAGCTACTTTGCCCAGTACAACGGCATGCTCAGCCTACATTATTTGTGTTCTAGATCTCTAGTTCCACAAAATGACCAATACCATTTTAATTCAGCTCAACAAATAGTACATTTTGTAAAGTTATCGCTTCATTCCAAAATATTAAATAAAAATCTGAAAAACACCTTCAATGAAATGTTTTATTTCGTGATGAGAAATGATAACGCAAACTTTTGAACTGAGAATAGCTGGTGTACACTTTACAATGGATGACCAATTTTGTGTTGTAATAATGTATTGGTAATCATTAGTGCTGAATTCTCAGCGTTGGTAATTTTACTACATCGTGCGTGCGTGACCCATCGGATAAAGTGAGTATTGTGATAGTAAAAAGTCCAAATTCAAGATTCTTATGGTTGTTGACGTTTAATTCATGACACCTTGTGAACCCTAAAAAAGTTTTTTTTTTCAATGGCGTTTGTCTGTTACTGGGACTAGAACCTAAACCATTTTATCGATCAGGCTCAAACATGATACCTAAGGTATTCATAAATAGATTTTAATTAGTCATATCTAGGCATTGTTTAACATTGCAAACCAAATGACAATGACTTTGAGGATACTTCACATAAGCGGAAATTTCCTCTTTTGATCACATTTCCGCAACTATTTGAGGTAGAAATATCTTATCATTACAAAGTTGTACCTCCAGGATGGTACATGCTTTTAATATTCCATGTTCCAGATAGTATTCCTTTCCATTTGCCAATGTTGTCAACTTTACCACACGTATTTTCTCGAGATGGCTTGTGGGGTTTGAAGGTTTGTAACTTGGAAACTCACCGACAACCCTCCTCTTTTTTCCGGGCTTGGGACTGGATGCTGGAAGTGTGTAAGCGCACAAACAGCAGTCTGGGCTCTTAAATATTAACAGCCTTTAGTTGAAATAATAATATTTTATAAAATCAATATTTTCTGAACCATAGGCAGATATATTTTTCTAAATAGAGCTTTGAGGAATGGGGAGTTGAAAATTCTCAGAACAAATAACATGTTTCTGTAAGTTTAATTTATTTAATGTGTGCTTTTTGGTGAAATGCGATGTTCTTGTTCCGATTGTTTCTATAACAAAATTTTATTTCGCGTCACGTATCTCACGAGTTTTAAGTAAATAACTCAATGTTTAGACAAAAAAGCGATAACGTCTGTGCGGTGTACTGAGCCACTTATTTAAATAATAACTCTCGGGATAAAATATTGTAACGAACTTAGTACCCGACTGCTAGCAGTGTGGGGCCTGCACGCTTGTCATTTGCCTGGAAGTGCTTTCTCTCTTTCCATCCTTGTCTATCAGTTAGTCAGCCAGCCTCACAACTGAAGGGTTTATAGGGGATAGGGGATACGTGAAATAAAACAGACACATTTAGAATAGTTTGAGTTCATTTTCTTCAAATTCGGTAGAGTGGTCTAGAAATGGAGGATTCCAGACTCTTAACTGTGACCACTGTATAGACATGGTTGGTGGTCAGCAAGGAACCTCAGTTCTACTTGATGCTAGCCACGTTAGTGGACCAGCGTGTCTGGACTAGCATGCCCGGGAGTGGACTTACATGTCCAGTGAGTGAATCAGCAAGCTTAGTGTTCGTGTAATGCGGGTCATCGCAGTGTGTCGTGCGCGAGGAACAGTGGTGACTTAAGGGAACTACACGGGTGACTTCATGCGAACTATGATAATAATGAGCATATTTGGGACTGCTTTAAATATTTAAATAGTTATTACATGTTTTAAAGAAAAATGTGTTTATTTAAGTTTATCCTCTCTTATCTGTTATTTTTATCTTATTAATTTACATACAATACTTAATTTAAAATATTATTATTTAATTTAGTGAATTGTTTAACTATGACTTAATCAGTGTATATGCTGTTTTATTTTTAATAATCAAAGCTTTGAACATTCTGTGTGTATTTTCAATCTTGTTTAATCAGCAGCATACCCCAATATCCTGTAAAAGAACTCGCGGTTTACACTGTAATGTAACTGACTTGCCCCTGAAAAGTATGTGAAAGCATTGACAATAATATCGTCCTAATTTTATAAACGTATCTTATTTTATATAAATTATGTAGTATATTAAATGGCGCTTAAAGCACTTCTTCTTCTAAGAAGGCAAAAGCCACTGAACAGTGACGTCACGCACGTGACACCAGTCAAGTCATTTTGACCATATAATATTTCAAATAATAACTTCCTCTTCTCGAAGGTTCGAATAGAGATTTTTAAATGTAACTTGAGTCAGTTTCCGGCTCTCGAAGCTCCCAGTAAAACAAAGATGTTTTTGTCTTGTATTTTGTTTTTTCTAAACTAAACCTTCTCGAAGCTTCCATGAGCAATGGATATATACAAAGAATGGTGCAACGTAAAGGCAGTTGATGTCCAATACTGACAGAACTCACTTGGGCACTTGGCGTCCAGCGACACCTGTCCGCGCTCATACAATAGGCCGCGTATATATTTCAACGAGATGATCTATTTTCTCATTAAATAAACAGATTCAGAAATAAAAAACATGTCAATAATAAGTGTTTATTAATTATAATTCTTTAATTGGCGCTCGATCACGGGGCTATAAATACCAATTAACTCACAACTTCAAAAAACCGGACCGATTTAATTAGTGCTCGACCACGGGGCAATTACCAGCTAATTAAACGGTGTAACTTCAATCGACGCTCAACGCGCCGAACCAGAACATTTCAATTGGCGTCCATCGCGGTACAGTAATATTCCAGAACTTCATAATTGGCGTACAACGTAGGTACCCGTAAATCAAGACCATTTCAACACATTGACGTGGAATGGCGCTCAACCCCTCCTTCAGACCCCCCCCCCCCCTTTTCGCCTACCCCGGTTATCTGTTACACTGACGATGCTAGTTATCTTTAAGCTTTCCTTATTAAAATTTCATTTATAATACATATTTTAAAGTTTATTATGTCAAAAAGCAACAAATTTAACAAATAAAATTGATAACAAATTACATTACCATGGTTTAAAAAGTTGCGTCATTTTAAAAAAACAACGTTTTCAACAACCAGTTTTCATGTATTATCAAAAGTCTGTTTCTACTGCTTTTAAGCCAGATATATGAAAAGCGAAGCTTGAGGGATTAATCATTATAATTACGGAAATAAGTCGTATCTTAATCATATTCTAATAGATTGAAAAATGGCACCTGTATATGGGAATCGATCCGGGGACCCTTTAACTAAACTATATGTGGAGCATAACCCTGATTACGGGACAATCCCTAGCTCAGTGGTAGATCATTGTTTCACGTGATTAATATGAATTACTAGATAATAAACGTCCAATTATAACACAGAATATGCAAGGATTATTTTCTTCTGTTGACACATTTATATATATATTTTTTTTTTTACAAGAGCACTTGAACTGTGCTACTGTTAATGTCAGTGGCGTGTCTTGGCGATTGGGCAGGGTCAGCACCCAACACCTTCCAATCAAAATTACTGTATGTAGTAGGATTATAACAAAACTAACCTTGTCGAGTTATGCGAATCATGATAAAGAATGTAAACGGTGCCAAATGCAATGTAAAGGCGGTGCAGAATGACGGTACGAAATCAAACAGTGCAAAGGCGGAGCACAGATGAATAATATATAAATGATTGTTTCATATACGCTTCTAATAAGTGCACACATTATAAACACATTATTTATTTATCTCTACTTCTCGACCATGTAACGAGTCAATGCTGCTGGAAGACGTGTTTACAGGGCCTGCTGCCGGGAGACGTGTTTACAGTCCCACTGCTGGTAGAATGTTTACAGGGCTTGCTGCCGGGAGACGTGTTTACATGGCCTGCTACTGGGAGACGTGCTTACAGGGCCTGCTGCCGGGAGACGTGTTTACATGGCCTGCTACTGGGAGACGTGTTTACAGTCCCACTGCTGGTAGACGTGCTTACAGAGCCTGCTGCCGGGAGACGTGTTTACATGGCCTGCTACTGGGAGACGTGCTTACAGTCCCACTGCTGGTAGACGTGTTTATTGGGCTTGCTGCTTGTATACGTGTTTACATGGCCTGTTACTGGGAGACGTGCTTACAGGGCCTGCTGCCGGGAGACGTGTTTACATGGCCTGCTACTGGGAGACGTGTTTACAGTCCCACTGCTGGTAGACGTGCTTACAGGGCCTGCTGCCGGGAGACGTGTTTACATGGCCTGCTACTGGGAGACGTGTTTACATGGCCTGCTACTGGGAGACGTGTTTACAGTCCCACTGCTGGTAGACGTGCTTACAGGGCTTGCTGCCGGGAGACGTGTTTACATGGCCTGCTACTGGGAGACGTGCTTACAGTCCCACTGCTGGTAGACGTGTTTACTGGGCTTGCTGCTTGTATACGTGTTTACATGGCCTGCTACTGGGAGACGTGCTTACAGTCCCACTGCTGGTAGACGTGTTTACTGGGCTTGCTGCTTGTATACGTGTTTACATGACCTGCTACCGGGAGACGTGTTTACAGGCCTGCTGCAGAAGCCCTGACAAGCGTTGCAAACGTTCAGAATAACTCCGTATTTATCAAGTGGTTTATTCTTTCAAAACAGGGTTCAGGCCAAAATGAGGATTAGTGGTTTCAAAATGTCCCTATAAAATTATTAACTTTATGTTTTTAGGTTTATAATGTAAAACAACTTGTGAATGTGTGGAATGCCAGGCCTCCACGTGAAACTGTAGGTGCTTCATTTCATCTCACAATCACCCTGCCATTACACATTAGCGTAAGTGCGTATAACCCGAACGGGTAGTAAGACGCGGTGCTACTAATAAGTAAAAATGATAATAATCATGGAATTTTTTTTTAATCCTAACTCTAACCCCAATGCCTATTTACAAAAATTGGGGCGTAATTACCCTTTCTTAACTCATCTTCCATTCTATTTACTTTATCCATTTACTAACACTAACATGAACTAGATTTAGCACTTAGCCTAATGTCCATTTGCCCTCATAATCTTCTATTTCCCTAATAGTTGGTCCGCCCCGGGTACTAAATTCCCCGGTCTCTCGCCCTGCAGAATATCCCACCAAGACAGATCTTTATCATCATCCTGGCAACGAGACCCTGCAGAGCCAGGCATCCCCCTATCCACCACCTGGGGAGGCGCCCTACCGGAGATTTCGCTCCGCCCACTTTGTACGGAACCCACTGCCATTGGACCTAAAACTATCTATAACTATATTAAACATTAACAATTCAATCTTAAATCTACTTAACCTAATACTGTCATTCTCAGGCTGGAGTCACTTCCCAGGCCTCCCTCCTCCATCCTGAAGCCACATTCCGCCCCGTCTCCTCATTGCTGTGTCCTGTGGATACCGCCCAGCAGAGGAGTGGCTACCACCATCGTCCATCATCTCAGGCCTCTTCACAGCTGGAATTGCAGGTCCTGCAGGTTCATCGGCTGTTTTCACCTTCGGCATCCCACAGGACCCACCATAAGCTATACTCCGGAACCCGGAGTCGCCCCATCCAATCCAACCAGCCCTAATTAATTATTTATCCCCCCACAGTCTCTTTGTCACCAGTTGCGATCAAAAATTTTCGTCCTCATCCATCCCCCCTCCACTACTAGTCCCAGTCGTCTCCTCATCCTCTGTCACGCTTAAGTCCACTTCCAAGTCCGTGTCCAGCCTTTCTCCTCCTGGGTTCCTTCTTACAAACCTCTCCTTCTCCCTCCTCGACGCTGCTTCCGCTATTTTGTCAAGGAATACCCATCTTTCCACGTCGCGCACTATGTGGTATACCGTTCCCGCCTGGAGCGGCACCTGCCAGTCTGCCCTCTCAGCAGCCGTCAATGCACACTCCAGCACCACATGCTCAGGCGTGGATTCCTCGCCGCAATAACATCTGTCAGAGTCCGCCAGACCCCTCCTAAAGAGAGATGCTCTATATGGCCCTTGTCCCGTTAGAAAGTGTACAAGTCCCGCCGAGGGTTCTAGGTGAACCATCCTAAGGTGCTCTCTTACGTCCGGGAAGATCTGGTATGATCTTCTACCCTTCTCACTCCTTTCCCATGACTCCTGCCACTCATCCAAGAGAGCTTCCCTTATCACTCTCTTCGTACCTACCCCCTCCCGGACCAAGTCTGCCACCTTGTTCAGATCCCCTCTCTTTAGCCAATATAGAGCAGCCCTCTGCCTCACCGTCAAGTCCAGTGGCCAGATCCCCAGGGTCACTCCGAGCGCGTCTGCCGAAACCGTTCTATAGGCCCCCGAAAGTCTGAGAAGCACTCCCCTCTGCATGCCTCTCAGCCTGTTCCTCTGCCTTACCTGATTCAGTTTGTGGGCCCAGACTGCTACTCCGTAGCCTGCTATAGACACAAGAAGCGCCTGGTGATACACTCTTGTACAGCTCACCGGCAGCCTGAACCTCCTCATTCCTATGCTTATTATTTTGTTCATTAGTCTATGAGCTCGTCTACACGCGTTCTCAACATGGGTTATAAAGTTCCCCTTCTCATCCAGAATGACCCCTAGGTACCTGGTACTTTTACAGCGTCTGATAGTCTGTCCGTCCATTCTCAGTATCGGATCCCTTCTTAGGACCCCCCGGAACAGCACATAGTTCGTCTTCGCTGGAGCCAGACTCAATTTTACTCTCCTACACCAAGTGCCGAGCCCTGCAAGCACGGCCCCACATTTCCCCTCGAGTTCACATCTTGATCTGGCCTCCACTATTATCAGCAGGTCATCAGTGAAGGCGACCACTCCCACCGTTCCTGGGAGGGCCTCTATTTCCAGCAATCCAGGCTCGAGCCCTATGTCCCAAAAAATCGGTCCACAGACCGACCCCTGGGGACAACCTTTTGTAAGTCTCTTACTATACTCTGCTCCTGGACACCTCAGGGTCGCATACCTATCCCTACAGTAGTCCCTGAAGACCCTGTAGAGATCACCCGGACATCGTAATTCCCTCAGCCTCTCAAACAAAGCCGGCCACCATAAGTTATCAAACGCCCCTGAGATGTCCACGAACATCCCTACAACATATTTATCCCCACACCTATCTACCAGTCTCATATCTTCACAGATAGCATCCTCTGTCGACCTACCTCTCCTGAAACCATATTGCTGCCCGTGCATTCCCACATCTCTTCTATGTGCCATCAGCCTGTCGCACAGCAACTTCTCCTGCAATTTACCGCAGATGTTCATTAGACATATTGGCTTATACGACTTCGGGAGTTCCGGATCCTTCTCGTCACCCTTGCTGAGAACGACTACATCACTCTGTTTCCACACATTTGGTACTTTCCCCTGAGCAATGCACTCATTCATCAGCCCCACGAGAGAGGGTGCTATCTGCTCACTGATCTCCTGAAGCACCTCAGCCCTTATACCATCAGGTCCGGGCGCCTTCTTTTTCTTCATTCCAGCTATGAGCCTGGTAATCTCTACCTGTGTTGTCGGAGTCGTCCTCACCTCAGTCACATAGGGTTCCGTCATCCTCCTCCTCATGTTTGCTTGTTCAGCGTCATCTATCCCGTCATCGTCAGGAAGAAGGGTACCAATTAGGAGCCTCGAAGATTCTTCCCACCCCTCCGTCATTCCCCCCTCCGGTCTCACAAGCGTCGATATCATTGCTGGGGGCCTTACCCTCCCGGTCGCGATCCGGAAAGGCACTCCCCATGAATTTCTTCTCAACTCTTCCTGAGCATAACACTCCCATCCATCCCTTTTCACCTGAGCCAGCACCTCCACATATTTCCCTCTCTCCCTCCTGTAGACTTCTAACAATAGACCTCCACTTCTAGGGTCCGCGTTTGCCTGGTAACGCCTGCGGGCAGCTCTCGCTGATCCTCTAAGCCTCCCCAGTCTCTCACTCCAAAAACTATTTCCCACGCTTCCTTCCACTTTTTGTACCGGGATTGCCACTCTCATTGCCCTCTGAATCGCCCTTATCAATTCTTTGGCCTTCTCTTTTACATTCCCACCTCTCTCGATTACTCCAGGGATCACCAACTCCCTCCTTAACCTTTCCCAGTTGGCCCTTTTCATATTGTACTTCACTTTTCTCTCTCTCTCAATCAGCTCCCCTCCCCCCACAATCCTGAAGGTGATCAGATTATGGTCACTGATTGTCACCCCGTCCAGTACTTCCCAGTCCCTTACCATACCTGCTGCCACTCGGTTGCATAGTGTCACGTCTATATTCGACCTCCCTGTGGGGCCCACATATGTTGGCGGGTTTCCCTGCAGGTTCATTACTTCCAGCTGATTTGCCTCAATCGTTTCCACAAGTTTTTCTCCTCTCTTATATCCTCTAAGCCCACCTATCTTCCCATCTGCATTCTTCAACTCATCGCTATACCAAAGTGGCGACCGCGCATTCGCGTCCGCCACCACCACCAACGGTCTTCCTCTAAAGGTGACCACTATGTCCTCTAACTGTTCCAGGTATGGTTCAATCTCTTCCCTGTACTGGAAGTACATATTGACCAGGATGAAAACGCCCGCATCAGCTCTTATTTCAGCGCACGTGACCTTATCGCAACAAAACTGATCTACCCTCGTGACTGTTATTTCCTTATTCAGGACCACAATCAGGCTCATCGAGCGATCTCCACCATATATTAATCTCGCCGTGGGGGGCATCTGGCTCCCCACAATGTTCCCTCCTCTCGTCATGTACGGCTCCTGGATGCATACTACGTCAATTCCCAACTCTTCCCCCACTACATTGATCTCATTCATGACGGCCGCACTCCGCATAGCATTCAACTGCCCGATTTTCACACTCTTATTCCTATCACCCATCAGGGGTTATGTGTGTATACATAACATCTAGGCCATGTCTCCTTTGCGTCAAATGCTATACGGCCGTTTGCCTTCACAAAGTGCTCGTACCATTCCTCAACATCCAGGATTTCCTTCCTTCGTTCAAATACCTGCCTAAGTTTCTCCAACAGCCCCTCCGTTTCAGTCGGAAGGTTCCTAACTCTTAGCTGTATTCTATCCAGAGCCTCGGGTATCGGGAAGGCAATGGACTTTCCCTTTTCATGACCAGTCCTTACTACGTGTCTCATCGCCAAGTGCAGCGTCTGGTACTCTTCCAACCTTGACAGTTGGAGGGAACCTTCTAATTTCGAATACACCTGGCTTTGCTCCACCGCTCCGGACCGGTCACTCGGGTCATTTTCCTCTACCATATCCTCCTTCCATCCCCCTTCGACCTTTCCCTCTTCTCTGTTCTCACTCCCTTCCCCTTCACCGTTCCCTGCTTCTTTATTCTCCTCGCCCCTTCCCTTTTCCCCAAACTCCACAGGCCCTCTTACCCAAAACTTCATCCTCTGCATGTTCCATTTTTTTCCTTTTTAATTTGAGTCTTTCTACCACCGATTTCCCTCTAGTCCTGTCTTCCAGGTCCTGCTTTACCGTGCTATCTGCCTCACACCCTCCGTCTTCACATTTCAGCTCCTCTCCTCTGGGCCTGTCCCGTGTTTCCTCCGTTCTCACCACCCGAGACTCCCCACAAACCCTGTTTATATTCTTACTAACGTGTGGATTTATACATGGGTTGTGCACTTGTGAAATTAGGGTAGAGGAATCATGGAAATGTGAAACTAGATTATTTTCAAGGACGTTTCACGTGAAATGACAAATGTTATGAAATCAAAGTGAAAGTTTATAAATATCAATCAAGCCCTCTTCAAACAAATAAAGTATTTTTATTTAACAGAATCACAATATAACATTCTAAGATAAATGCGGATTGTTTTATTGAGTTTGAAGCTTCGCAACTGTCATTTTATATTGAGCAGTAGTTCTCAAACTGTGTGTCGCAAACCTTTCAAAGGTGTTTCAAAATATTTTAATCAATGTGTTAACATCATATCTCATTCCTCCTGCAAATATCAAATTCAAAAAATGGTGGAGAAAATTAGCGAGGTCAAACATAAAACGAGTGTAAATTCCCCACTTAACCTTATCTTTTTTCCGATATAATATTACTAAAATTACTAAAAAAAATAGTGAGACAACAATGCTAAGGAATGAAAAAAGGGACAAAATAAAATAAATACTACAAATATTAAATATATGCTGTTATTTATTGTAAATTAAATAAAAAACTTTAAATGTAGTTAAACTTATAAAATATGTAAAATACTTAAAATATGAGAAATATGCTAAAACAAAAATATGTTGTACACATGGATTTTTTTTATGAAATGTGCAAATGAATAGTTTTGGCATGGTTTAGGCCTAAGTCAGTAACTTTTTCAAAAATGCATATAAAAGATACTAACATTCCTAACCAAACACATCTCTTTGCAAAATACTTTTAAGAAAATAAGTTTAATTAAAAACGGAGATATATGTAGTGCGCAGATGACAATAATAAGTGTAAAACTATATTTTTCGCAAAATGACTGCTGAGTTTGATGAAAATGAACGAGTGTGGAAAACTGTAGCTTGCATTGTACGTTTTGTTACCCCTTTCATGCAACACTGGCTCTTTATGTTGGCAAGTTCTAGCTACAATATTGTCGGGAATTAAATTAATTTAATACCAGAGTCCTATAGTCAAATATTGATTATTAAATAATAAACAACACTTTGCCTTTTTAAAATTCAATCTCTCATATTTTTATTTTAACTTTGTTTCATCAGTAGCTTTTCTGAAGCACAAAATACTCTATGTATTTGGACATGCTACCGTCTATATTTCTCATGAACAAACCGTTATCATGTTCTTATTAATAAAATTAACTTGCTAGTTGGTTTACATAGAAAATAATCCTATAGCATAAGTACTTGGGTTTTAGACTATTTTCTACTGAAATAGTTAAATATTGGATATCATTTTACTGTGACAGTGTATTTTTCGTTTTATATATAGATTGGTATAGTAAACTGCAATGTGATATTCATTTTACTGAAATTAAAATAAACCTGCATGGCCTAAAGTGCAAATTAGTGAAGTGTGTATAGACCAGTGGTTCCCAACCTTTTGTGGCCCATCTCCCCTTTCTGGTGGTTGACTTAACACCAATCGCCCCCTTTTCATTTTCATTGTATGCCTAATTTTAATTTAAAGTAAAGTGTAAATAATAAAGCAGTTTTATTATTTTAAACAATTTTATTACAGCCAAAGCGGTTTTATCCGGTCACTCTTAAATAAAATAGAAAAAAAAATTAAAATGTACATTTTTTACAGATTTTTTTAAGAAAAAAGACAGTCATTTAAAAAACGAGTACATGTTTTCATTTTTAAATTGGAATCTGGAAGAATTAAGAAAGTTGACAGTTAAAATTTGAAAAAATAAATGAAAGTTTGAAAACTTTGTTATTGTTTTATCTTACCTTTTCAATGGCTGCCTTGTGCTTGGTAGATTTCAGTTAAAGCTTGAATATCCGGCTCTATGTTCGTCAAGTTCAGGCGCAAGTCTCCTTTGAGGAAAATGTCCAAATTATTTCTCTGTTTTGTGAGGAGCTGGACAACAGAACTAAATCCTTTTTCAACTAAATATTATGATGGGAACGAGATGAGAAGTGGTTCAGTTTTTCCCCACAGTTGTGGATAAGTGTCGATAAGCTTCACCCATACTAACTCGTAACTGCTCTGCTTGAAAATGATTTTCACCTCACAGTCATACTTCAGATCTATAAACTCTGTCTGCAAAGAGTTATCAAGCTTATTCACAGCTTCAAATGAGAATGGATCTAGAATCCAATCCGGAATTTATAACTTGGTCAAATCTTCAAATCTTGATTCCATGTCAGTTTTTATCTGGTCAAGGTCATCAGTAAAAATTAGGATTTTTTCTTCTGGGAGTTCAGGAGTCTCGTTATCTGACACTGAACACTTTTTAAGGGTCGGAAAATGAATCAGCTCTTTACAGCCAATATTTACCTTGTGAATATCATACTTGGCGATGAATGATGAAATAATTCCTTTGGCCTTGATAAGGTTCATCTTGTTTCCTTGAAGCCTTATATTGACTTTGTTCATTTTTTCAAATATATCTGTAAGGTAGGCAAGTTACAACTTGCGTTGCTTCAAATTCTCACTTAAATCAGGATCAGACGTGTCGAGAATCTCAATAACTGTGTCAAATAATTCGAAGAAATGGCACAAAGAGTTTCCTTTGGAAAGCCACCTCACGGCCGTATGTAGAAGCAAGCATTCGAATTCCTCATCATTTTCATGGCAAAGTTGTCGGAACAGATGGTCATTGAGGGAATTAGCTTTGATCTGGTTGACACCAGTAATAACCAGTTGTAGGGTTTCATGCAGGACACCACTCAATTTTTTCGCAGCTAAGTGTTGACGATGAATGACACAGTGAATAGTGATGACCTCTGTCACTTCTTTCTTAAGGTGGGATAGAAACCCAGCATGACGACCTGACATGGCAGGAGCACCGTCTGTTGCACAAGTGCTCACGTTTGTTAGGGGAATCTTTTTTTCTCAAAATAATCTTGCACCACTTTAAAAATCGATGATCCCTTCGTATCAGTGATCAAAGTTCTAGCAAACAACATTTCCTTGGTAATTTCTTTTTGTTCATTGATAAACCTCACATAAGCTAATAAAATTGCTTTGTTATCAATCACAGTTCCAAATCCAAATTTACTTTTTTTCAACAAATTGATGAGTTTGGATTCAACGTCCGTGGCCATTTTGTCAATTCAACTGGAAACAGTATTGTTGCTCAAAGGAACCGATAGACTTATCTTATTACTATGGCCCTCTCCTAGTATGATATCAATAATTTTTTTGGTAGCCGGTAAAACAAGAGTTTTGCCAACTGTGTGAGGTTTACCACATTTAGCGATCAATAAAGACACCTCGTAAGAAGCAAGAAGACCTTTGTCAAGATCGGTTGCTCGTTTTTTAAATAATTCACTCACATTAGGCCATTTATCAGCTTTAGCTTTGAGGTTTTGAAAATAACTAAGTTCTTTACTCACTTTATAACTGTGTACTCTTGATAAATGATATTTCATTTGCGAAGGCTTCATGGCTTCATTACTAGTAAATGTTCTATCATACAGAAGACAATGTGGAAATTGCACATTTTGTGGTGACGCGATAAAACCGAAATTTAAATACTCAGATGAGTATTGACGACACTTCTTCTTTTTTCAATCCATTGTGCATGAACTTCTATACTTCAAAACAAACGCACAAAAACAGAAAAGACAGGCACAAAAACTGATGGTGAGGCACACAAAGGCTAGTGATGACTGAAGATGAATGTAGGTCAATGGTAAGTGTGTTGTGATGGCAGGAGGGTGAGGGGGTTGAGTCACCAGTCGGCCGCGCTGAGCAACAACAGATGGGCACTGTGGAGAGGGGTGAGTGCTGTGAACTCGCCGGCTGAGAATAGCCAGTGACTCGTGCTACCCGTCAACTTCTACTGTACAGTACTATTTTAATTTTTCCTCCTTTGAATACTCATCGCCCCCAAATCGCCCCCCACTTATTTATCGCCCCCCTGATAATCCAAATCGCCCCTAGGTTGGGAACCACTGGTATAGACAATGTAACAGCTTCTACCAATGTGTCGTCAACCCCGCTTGGATTATGTATGGTCGTAGCTCTCACGTACCCTCTGGGGCTGGCTGCGGTGTCTAGAAGAGCTCGTAGAATTTCTTGATGACCACAGGGGCTTGTTTCTCGGGAACGAACTGGATAGGAAGGGTGGTTCGGCGAGTTATCGCGGTGAACCGGATAGGAAGAGTGGTTCGGCGAGTTACCGCGGTGAACCGGATAGGAAGGGTGGTTCGGCGAGTTACCGCGGTGAACCGGATAGGAAGGGTGGTTCGGCGAGTTACCGCGGTGAACCGGATAGGAAGGGTGGTTATGGTGGGCGGCTGAATGACGAAGAAACACACACAAACTGTTGACGATGGTTTATTAGTCTAAAGGTCGAGACCAAGCGTGGAGCTCTGCTCCCGGTGACTGATGTCAGCAAGCGGTCTGTCAGCTCCTTTTATCCCCCCCAGAGAGATCGTTCGGGAGCGCTCGGCTTGCCACCAAGCGGTCACGAATCAAGTGAGGATAATGTTGGCTAGCGACATTGAACATAGAAGGGAGAGAAGAGGGGTAGAGCATGACTGGCTGCTTTGGGAATGCAAGAGCGTTACATTGAGAAATAAGGAGTAGAGGGGTGGTAACAATCGTAATAGTTTCATGCTGTAAAATAGATTAAGGAATTATTGGTTGTAAGTTGTTACCGTTCCAGTTGTTAAAATTCCCCAATTCGAGCAGTGATAGTTCTAGTTTGACCTGATGTTCCATCAACTTTGATAACCAAAGAGGGCGCAGCTTAAGAGTGTAAAACCTCTGCTGCTCTGATTATTATTAAGTTTTATATATATATATATATATATATATATATATATATATATATATGATGGCAAAATCTACATCTAAACGTTAAAATCCATTATTTTCACTTTTATTTAATGGGATTAAATATGATTCAAATTTTATCTTATTGAAATCTGTATATGCATAGCTTCAATATAATTGGTGTCCACTAGTTTTTAGTGTAATTTGTAAGTATACTCTATGTATGTGTGAGTATGAACATAATTTTATTTTTAGGCGAGGTAATATTAATATGCTTTAATCTACTTGGCGATGATTCGACGTTTTTGTCAAATTATTCTATGCGAGCCCTTTTTTTTAGTAAATAATATAAAGTAATCAAATACGAGAGCATGATTATTATGTCACCTTATTTTAGATTCTGCTCAATGAGACAGTTGCTACGCTTAAATGCCTTTTTACATCTCCCTGAAAACAAAAGTATTTAGACAATCGCATAACTAACAAAAACTACACGATGGTTCTTTAATGCTGTATTTAGTGAACTTAGGACCATTTAGTAAGTTCCAATGAACTGTTTGAAAATAAGTCAACACTGAAGTAGATCTACTAAACAACAGGAGCCATATATGAAGTTTTAAAAGAGACTGTTTGAAGAACGTTCCTTTCATTCTGTATAAACTTTGAAATTGAACCATTTCCTCCGAGTCGCCTTCTAACTATGGCCTCACTATCAATAGAAAGCTGAGTCGCCTTCAAATAATAGTGAGCTGAGTGTCAACAATTATAATGAAACAATACGTATTATACATTAAAACAATAGGTGGTCACAAACAGTGTAAGACTAGGTCTTACATGAAGACAAACTGAATTAAAATTTAAACCAGGGCCTGGATTCACCAAAGGGAGCAAATAGTTGCGCCAGCGCAAGTTTGAAATATGTTCCAAATCCCTATTCACTAAAAGGAGCAGGCTCAATTTGAGAGCAAAGTTGCGCCTTTTATTTGCCACCACTCAAGAGTAGGCGCAACTATTAAATCATGATTATCACTTCAATAAATTTAAATGGCGGCATATTATTGTATTGCCTTAAAATACAATTAGTTACATAACTGTACTCCAATTAATAATTAATTAATTAAAATAATAAAACGTATGTCAAGCACAAAATTTGTTTCAATTTAGACAGTGGTAACAAAACAATTACGTACTTTTATTGTTTGATTTTTACATTCAAACAACGCAATGGCATTTCTTGCATTATTATAAAACAAAACCATGAATTGTGTAATCTTCGTCTAGATCCAAAGAGGTTTGTATTCCAAAGTCCAAAGACATCTCGTCACTAAATATGGCAGTTAGTATAACTTTAAATAAGTTTTAAAGTTTCTATAAACATTAATGTTTTATTAATGGAACTTACACTTTAAACTAATAATATAAATAAATACAAAATAATGTACTAATATTGTTTTTCTAAGACATCCGGAAAGAGGCCGCTTCTAATTTTATAGCTAGTTTATGAGAAAAATGTTTAAAAATCTTTGTATTTGCTGTCGTTTTCATTACAGATTTAAACTAAAGTAGCCTTGACTTTGGAAATAAATTCTTCACAAGGATTGGTCGAAAAGAGAGCAATTGATGACGTTTATGATGACGTCACTCTATTCTTGCCACCAGTTTGCGCCTTGTTTAGTGAATACGGAAATGGCGCAAATAAATAAGGCTCATCTTTGGGAGCATCTTGGGCGCAAAGTTGCGCCATTTCTATACTTGCGCCGGAGCCGATTTGCTCCCGTTAGTGAATCCAGGTGTTTACATTAATAAAATTGTATTAAACTAGGTGTTTACATGAATAAACTGTATTAAACTATGTGTTTACATGAATAAATTGTATTAAACTATGTGTTTACATGAATAAAACTGAACTGTATTAAACTATGTGTTTACACGAATAAAACTGAACTGTATTAAACTATGTGTTTACATGAATAAACTGTATTAAACTATGTGTTTACATGAATAAACTGTATTTAACTATGTGTTTAAATGAATAAAACTGAACTGTATTAAACTATGTGTTTACATGAATAAACTTTATTAAACTATGTGTTTACATGAATAAACTGTATTAAACTAGGTGTTTACATGAATAAACTGTATTAAACTATGTGTTTACATGAATAAATTGTATTAAACTATGTGTTTACATGAATAAATTGTATTAAACTATGTGTTTACATGAATAAACTGTATTAAACTATGTGTTTACATGAATAAACTGTATTAAACTAGGTGTTTACATGAATAAACTGTATTAAACTAGGTGTTTACATGAATAAACTGTATTAAACTATGTGTTTACATGAATAAAACAGCAAACCACACCACAATAAGACGTTTTGTTAAACTGTAGGTGTTGCCCGTAGAGTGAAATGAGCTCTTGAAAATCTTAGTTACTAGCACACAGTTTGCTATTGAGAGTTAAATAACTTTGTCCAGATTTGATAAAATAGTTTTCTCTTAGAAATGAGTGCTGCGCATTCCTAGAAGGAGAATAATTAGTGTTTTATTAATAAAGATTGATGCCAAAACGCATCGTTTAAATGCCTGGTAGCATGTTGATTGAAGTCCCCTCCAAACGAGACTCGAACACGAATCCTTTGGAGACACTAACCACTGTTAATAAAATACAATATTACTTGAATTGTTTGATTAAAACATCGTTTATTTCGAGTATAATGTTACTATTACTCGTATATATAGATAGTCTACATTAACTGAATGTTTTACTAGATAATATTTTTTTTTTTAGCACCATGTCTTTCTACCCGTTCGAGCTATACGCTTATGTACTAATAACTCTAATATTTAAGGGCTGAAGAAGGTCAAATTTAGAGGAAGTGAGGTTGGGATTCTCCTCTTACCAACCTTGTCTAGAAAATATCTTAATCGTTTTAATCTTAATTAGAGAATACCCCCCAAAATTGCAGTTATTAATAGAAAGTGACATGTTACCAATCTTAATTTTTTTTAAAGTACCCCAATCATTGATGTTAATGCACGAATCTAAAGGTCCGTACATACATCTGCCGAACCAGGCCTGTAATGTACCATGCAATGTACCATGTAATGCACCATGTAATGTAACCTGTAATGGAATGCTCGTCAGTTGGGACGTGGAACGAACACTCAGAGAACATTCGTAGAACCTTCTGGATACGACCTGTTTCCAGAACATTCAGTAGTGATCCACAGTTCAATGGCGTATTTTTGACAGCGTTGTCATTCTTTCGTATTTGTGTGGTCAATCTCCCCTCAAATATCAGATAAGTTTCGCAACGTTGGATAGGCGAGGTTGCCAGTACCTCCCTCTTACCCCAGTGCACCATCTTCTGAGAGCTAGGAGATTTGGCAACAGTTAACTGAGAAACATTGAAGATAAAGCTTTTCTCCATATGACCTGCAGTTCCCTCAGAAATTATATTGGGTGTACTGTTTGGATCTGAAATTTCAGCACATTAGTGGACAGAATCAAAACTTTATCAATGTGTCACTCTTCCTCTGTTTGTCCAACTAAAGAAGCGATTTCCTTCCATGCATCTTATTTTAAGTTTTGTTTATAATAATTATTGTATTTCGGTTCCCACAGAACAGTTTTAATTTCTACCAATGGCATCGAACTTTCCTCTGTCCAACAGTTCTTCCTGCTCGCAAGAGGTTTGTGGGTACGTACCACTTATCAGAACACACAAACCGACGTCCCAGCTAGAACTGATAATCCTTTTGTGTTCGTTCCAAAAACCGACTCTCGGTGGATCGGAACGAACCTCTCATGAACCTGCCGTGACATGTACTGTCGGTGTGCTAGCACATCCCATTATTTCATTCCAGCCTGACGATCACGAACTATTAGTAGCGTCATTAATGTCATATCCCGTTCGTTTGTCCATGTCTGACGATCACAGGACATCATTCTCTTGATTACTAACATCTCTTGTTCATTCATCCATGCCTGACGATCACAGGACATCATTCTCTTGATTACCAACATATCTTGTTCGTTTATCCATGCCTGACGATCACAGGACATCATTCTCTTGATTACTAATATATCTTGTTCATTCATCCATGTCTTACGATCACAGGACATCATTATCTTAATTACCAACATTTCTTGTTCGTTTATCCATGCCTGACGATCACAGGACATCATTCTCTTGATTACAAATATATCTTGTTCATTCATCCATGCCTGACGATCAAAGGACATTATTCTCTTAATTACTAATATATCTTGTTTGTTCATCCACACCTGACGATCACAGGACATTATTCTCTTGATTACCAATATTTCTTGTTCATTCATCCATGCCTGACGATCACATGATATTATTCTCTTAATTACTAATATCTCTTGTTCATTCATCTATGTCTGACGATCACAGGGCATTATTCTCTTGATTACCAACATTTCTTGTTCTTTAGTGACGATCTGACGATCACGGGAGATCATTCCCTTGATTACTAACATATTTTGGTCATTCATCCAATTACCAACATTTCTTGTTCGTTAGTGATGATCTGACGATCACAGGACATCATTCTCTTGATTACTAACATCTCTTGTTCATTCATCCATGTCTGACGATCACAGGACATCATTCTCTTAATTACCAACATTTCTTGTTCGTTTATCCATGCCTGACGATCACAGGACATCATTCTCTTGATTACTAACATCTCTTGTTCATTCATCCATGCCTGACGATCACAGGACATCATTCTCTTGATTACTAACATCTCTTGTTCATTCATCCATGTCTGACGATCACAGAACATTATTCTCCTAATTACTAATATCTCTTGTTCGTTTATCCACGCCACGCACGAGTCTTTGTGGCTGAGACCGCTCTCACGAGAAAAGGGGCGTGTGTTTTCCTTGTAATCGATTATGAATGAATGATTAATTATAAAGCGTGTCCATGTTCCTTGCTTGGATGTATGTGAGAGCAAGTTGCTAGTACTAAACCTTACAGTTCAACTTTTAATTTATCATCCGCAGACTGTTTGACTTCGCCAAAACTACCGATTGGAGCGAAATATTTCTGCGTTTTATATGTTATGAAATATTTTATTACTTTATCACGTTGATAAAGATTAATCTGAGGTGTTGAAGCTGTTAATCATTAGTTTGTTTGTTAGTTTGGAAAAACCGAACATGGAGCCACATTAAATGTTTCAAATATATTATATTTTTTATATATTCCAGTTCAATAAAAACCTGAACCAAGACAATACCATAACTAGGCGTGAGGTAAAAACCCATTTATTAATAAATACAAGTTTTAAAAACACTTAAAAACTAACATTTTAATAATTTTCCTTGTATCGTGTTTAAACGTGTATTTATTATTCTCAACGAAACGTGCGTGACCGTAAGCTACGCTCACACTCATAAACAAGGACAGGCAGTGGCGTAGCTAGAAACCATGTATGCAGATGTTCGTCTTTCGAAGCTATTGGAAGACAATCATCTCCTGTCATAACGAATCTCGTATTCCGGTTCTAAACTTGAGAGACGATTATCTTCACAGAATCGATCCTTATAGCTATCTTTAGGAAACGTGATTAAAGAGGGGCCTGTGAAGCGAGGCTACGTCCACAACCAATCACAACACTAGGATTTAATAGGAAGTTTAGCGGGAAATGCAAGACTTTTTAGACAAACTTTGTTGTGATCAACACTGAAAAAAGGAGAGATGGCGTCTACAAGGTAATTTAATTAAATAAATAATTTTGATAATAACTTTCTTGGTTTATAAAAACCTATATTATATCCAAGCGCATTCTCTATTATAGATAAAATAAAAGCAGACTAATATTCATATAAAACAGTTGTTTTTAAATGTACTCAAACTTATAACAATAAATAGTTTTAGAATGTGTTCTGAAAAATATTATAGCACTTTAAAACTTTGCTAACAGAGAAGTGCTGTGCGTTATAATGTGTACATACATGTTTATTTGTATAGCAAAGTGGTTCGTGGGCCAAAGGCCTCTGCAGGACAGATTTCTGCTTTAATAGACCATATGATGGAGCATCGGGATTTAGCTGCCGGGCGCTTATGTGGAATGAGGGGCAGGGAGCTTTTGGCCACATGGTGGCTTGAATTGTGCACATTGCTAAACCAGCTTGGGCCACATAAGAGTGTAGTACAATGGCAGAAGGTGAGAAATCTCTAGGAAGCAATTATTTTAATGACAATACTAATTTAATCCAGGGGTGGATCTAGGGACTGTTATTATTATTATTATTATTATTAGCACCGCGTCTTACTACCCGTTCGGGTTATACGCACTTACGCTAATGTGTAATGGTAGGCTGATTGTGAGATGAAATGAAGGACCTACAGTTTAACGTGGAATCCGAACCACGGTGGAGGCCTGGCATTCCCCACATTCACAAGATGTCTTGTCAGAGGTGAAGGAAGGGTTTGGTAATCAGATAAATCTGTGCCGGGACCGGGGATTGAACCCCGGCCGCCAGCACAGAAGTTTGACACCTTACCCCTAGACCGCCAGGTCACCTCTAGGGACTGTTGTTGAAGGTATCGGTTTTAATAAGGCTCTCCCAAATGTAGAAGTATTAAGTTGTTGAAAAATTGGTAAAAACTACTAGCCCAAAGAAATTGTCAATTAAAATTACTTAAAGATCAAAATAAGGAGGTATTATTAATAATAGGCCTACTTTAATGAATGATAATGTTGAAAATAGCAGTAAGATTTTCCTTACTTAAAACAAAGCTGATTTGTTATTGTCATTAAAATAATGACTTTGCTATTTACATGATAAAAGTAGTATGGTTGATAAAGTTATAAATATGACACTGAAAGAAAGAAATTTTGTATATATATAGTATTCCATTAATATTTGAACTGATGTATAATTTATCTTCAGGTCTGGACCGAGCTCAAATATAAAGCCAGAAGTCGGGCAACATTGTTGAGGGCAGGCCGTTTAGCAACTGGGAATAAACCCAACAACGAGCCTGTCCTCAATGACAACGAAAAGAAGGTCATAATGATTATGGGCATAGAGACGGCTGAGGGCTACTGCGTTGCGGACAGCCTCCCAGAGGGTCAGGTGAGAACAATTATGAACTATTAAGAGATGCATTAAAAATTACTTTGGTTTGTTGTATTGTATGCAATTTCTGCAGTGTGTTCACAATATTTTTAATTAATTAATCATGCTTCTAGATGGGTTATAAAAGAATTACAAATGAAAGTGATTGTTTCTTTTGTAGGAAGACTTGGAGAGGGCTATTGAAGGAACTGCTGTTCCTTCAGTTGAAGATGACCCTCCCCTAGTGTTTCTTGAGGAGTTGCTGGAGATACCCACAGAGTTGGTGCTGGTGGTGGAGCAGGACCCAGATGACCCAGTTTACGGTCAGGTTGAGACATGTGAGTTTTTTTACGATACATGTAAAATAACTGGTTTAATTAATAAACCAAAAGTTCATTTAAACCCCATTGTAAAGTACTGCACTATAGGTGGGTTAGTGGCAGTCAAGTCATGATAATGAGTCTCCATCCAACCCTATTCAAGTGTTCAAATGTTAATACAGCTGGCCCCTCTTGTATGGTTGGTTAAGTTCAGGAGTTCCACTGTAAGGTGGAACATCCTTTTTTTTAACTTGCAAATGCATATAAAATCCTAGTAAAATGTTTACACTACAATATTTCGAGCATGCACGAGCTAGGCCTAAAAAAAGATACAAAAGTAAAATAAAATCTAATCCATTAAAAAAAAGTTTTAATGCTTGGAAAGTTGTGAAGATAGAGACACACGATGGTTTAATAGGTAACATTGGGGTCCAAGATAAAATTAACCATATTAAAACAATATAGAATGTTCAACATATATTTTATTTATACAACACTAAGTTTCATTACACAAAACAATTATATAAACTCTATTTCATTAGATTTTATTGACTCCAGTTATTCATTTTATTTGTTACAGTACCAGTAGTGAAGAATTTGTCAGCCCTATCAGCTTCACCTTCTTTAAAACGCAGACGTTCTGAAAAAGGGACCCACAAAGAGGTAAAAACCTTACCAATCAAAGCTAAACAATCGTTTATGTTACCACCAGACAGAAGTAAACCTTAACGATCAAATCAAGGTTTTACACCACCAGTTCCCGAACTGCAGTCTTAGGCCTATATTGTAAATATTCAGTATTATATAGATGCTTTGCACAGGACTTAACTTAAGGATAAAGGCAACACAAAAGTGTATGTAAACATTTTATAAAACCAACAAAACAATAGCTAAAAATTGCTTCTTTATTATTAAAATTGATAACTTTGGTTGAATGTTTGAAACTGAATCGCATATCTTAGACTTAAAACTCAAAATTTTGAGCATTTGACAAAAAATATTTTCCTGCATTTATGTGTACTCGTATTTATTTGATGCAGCTCCCAAAATACAGCGACTACGGTCCACAATCCAGGAGTCTCGTGAACAGTTTGCTGAGCTCCAAACCGGGCAAACAGAGGTCCTAAGGGTATGTGTCTATAAGCATAAGGCGAACAAAAAGATATAGTTTATTATAATGTTTTGTTATGGTAAAGGATAGTTTTATGCAACAGTGTTTTTGTAAACATTTTGGCTATTATAATCCCTGTTCAAAGTGTACCTTAAAACTGATTCCAGATTATGGCAGAAAACATATCCGAGCAGACTTCCGCAATAAAGGGGCTAACTGTGGTGATGAATTCTATTAAAGAACTTGTTGAAAAACTTTGTTCAACAGTAGAGGATAAAAAAAATAATGGAAGATGCTCAAAATAAAAATTAAGAAGATTTTGGGCCTTTTTTTCTTTATTTTTAACTTATTTAACTTCCATGACCTCCCTTCCAAGGCATTTAGGTTGTTTGCCACTATACAACGTTATACCATTTCTAATCTTTTAGAATTAAATCAATATGCTTGTGCGAATCAAAGATGAATTGACAATATATATTATTATAATGGTTTCGAAAAAATAACACCTTATGAAATAATACTAAACTAACTACCTAATTTTTGTTCTAAGTCTTAGTATGTAAAGTATAGTAAAGTAAATCTTTCACTTTAAAATTGAAGTATGCCTTTAATTATATTCAATATTTAAATAGTAAGTGCATTGTTTTAGTTAAGATTCACTTCAAATTTATTATATATATTATAACAGTTACAAATTTGAAAACTTTGGTTTAGTTTATTAACTTATAGTTATAAAATCAAAGGATATTAAAAAATCAAAATTAAATCTCAATATGAATAAGGATCACAAAATATCTTTCATATTCCAAGAAAATCAAACTATTTATGCACTGTTACAATGCATGTGCTATTCCTTGTTCAGTTTCTCACCCTACATATTCAAACTTGTTGTCGAGATCAAGACAGCGTTATCTAGCATTGAAGAAGCTCGACATCATTCAGCCTTAGTAGCGATGTTAGACCATTTGTACATTCCTCTGCATTTCTCAAAATGGGCTTGGAACCATCTATGGCTGCATTACTGTAGCTATGATCCAGGCAGTTAAGTCAAAACAGTGTCAGCTGGCTTTTTCTCAACGATTAAGTCCAGGCGGTATCCGTTCAGGTGATTAAGCCCAGACGGTGTCGGATGGTATCTGCTCAGGCAGTTAAGCCCAGACGGTGTCAGATTCTAGAATTGTGCTCATAATACAACATTACAATACCAGTTTTAAAATAACTAGGTTGAACTGACACTTTATTGTTATTAGATTTCACACTCACAATGTGCTAGGCTATTATCTAGGAGAAGGTTTTAAATTCTAAGGCAGGAACAAGTGTGGCTATTGTGTTTACTAAATACTACAAATTAGTTGACAAAGCTTTTAATACATGCTAAAATGCTTACAATTTAAAATTACATTATTTTACATAAAATATTACAAAAACTTACCAAGAAGCCAAGTGTGCCTTTCTCCTCTGTTATGCCATATTTCCATCACTCGGCGTGCTGGCGAAGATGACCAAATGAAGGCGTCGTGCCTGGAACCTCCCCACCTTGGATTCACATTCAAAATGTGAAGGTCTGGGTCACAAATCTGTGAAAATAAATATTACTTTCATAAATAAACAAACTCGTTGCGACTCCTGTTTTCTGAGTTTGCTTGTCCCCAGTAATGAATTTACAGTACGCGTTGGTTGTGCACAAACATTGGCTACTGATGCAAGAACTTTACCCCAAGAAAACTGAGGTCGACATTTAAAAAAATACTGCAATAATATTGTAACCAACATTTCAAATTAGTCCAAAAATATTGTATTTAATTGCTATTCATCATCCATTTGAAGTTTTTTATGATACCCAATTTAATAGATAAAATATTAATTTAAAATTAATCACAAAGTTCCCTACTAAAACACCTACTCCTTACAACTCTTAAGCACAAGTAATGGATAGAATATTTGGTGATTTAGAAAACTTACCACCTGAACATTTAGTGAATGATATCCGTGATGATTCATGGTCCCTTCCTCATGAAGTTGAGGTCTCAAAATCGAAATGTGGCTGCAATCAATTGCACCTATGGCACCAAAAAATGGTTGTCTGGCATCTCGAAATTTGTTTCTTGCTTCTTGCCGCTCCACAGCTGTCATTGGGAATTTCACCCATTGGCGTAGAAGCACAATGTTAATAGCTTCTGTGACAGCGGTGATAGCTCTAGACACTGAGGTTTGGCTTAAAGCAAGACTCCAATCATGGCCTATTGCGCGCTGATAGCAGCCAACAGAATAAAATCTTACTGCAGCAAGAACCTTAACAAACAAATTAACACAGCATTAATGATTACTAAAATAAAACTAATATTTGTAAGAAAGTACAGGAAAGGTGGGTAGAAACATATAAAAGGGGGACAAACACAATATGGCCCTTACAATGAAAAGAAGAACACAGTTCACATTATAAAAGCCATATTGTGTTTGTTCCCTTTTATATGTTTCTACCCACCTTTCCTGTAACTTATTCCAAATATAATAACAAAATACCGCGAAAAGAAGTTTTCCTTAAAGAGATAAAATAAAGCTAATATATTTATTTTGTACTAATTTATATTTATCTCACTCTTCTAAAAAAATATTATTTGTATATTATTTAAAAGAAAAGTTAATATGTGTTGACTAAACTTATGGTAATAAAAACAAAATGTTTCTATTCACATAAGGTTAGGATATAGGTTTGAAAATTTACAAAAATAATTTTAAAATGATTCTATTTTTTTAGTGTGTGCCCTCTGCCAAAATTAAAAATAAAATCCTTGAGCGATTTTAAATTTAGATTTAGTGTAATTGCTCCCACCCAAATAAGTAACAAAAAATATATGACAAACCTGTACTTCAACAGAAATGCCATTAGAGCGTTCTTTTTGCAAGCGGTGTCTCAAGGCTTCAATCAGATCCCTTGCCATGTCATGGGAGATACGAAATAAATTTGTAAACTGCTCCTCATGCATATCAAAGGGGTCTGAAGCATCCCTTAATCTTCTTTGTTGCACTCTTAATCGGTCACGCCACAACATATCTTCATCAACAGCCAAGATCCAACCCAAGTACCCTCCAGCCATGATCGCAGCTATAAAAAATGAACACACAGTGAGTTATTAATTGAAAACACACACATAAATTGATCGTACAGCTAAAAACACAGATGTTAAAAAAAGTGTTTACTTTAATAGGACATTGTAAGTGTGAAGAGCTTTCTGTCCTCTTTGCGTACTATCCCCCTTTGCTAGTTGTAGCATAATATAAAGTAGGCCTAGGATATGGTTTTAACATATAGGTTTTAAATACAAATATAAAGTATGCACAAACTTAGATAATAATACAGTTATAATATTATAGGTTTTAAATAAAAATATACAGTATGCACAAACTTTAATAATAATAGATTACCTTAAATATTATAGATTTGGGCGCTATGTATCGTATTTTATAAAAGTTAGATACCTTTTAAACGCTTTTCATTTGCCAAACTTGCTTACATTATTCATAGCTTAAAAAGAGTGTCAAATATTTGGTGTTTTAACTTAACATTATTGTATAAAAACATTTATTAAACTTAGTATAAATATTTTAAACGGATGTTTCTGTTTAATTTCTTAGCTTAAAACATAATTGGATTATATTTGGTTGCTCTTATAGATGTTATTGTTATTTTAGGTTTGGGTTAATTTTTTTAGTCATTTAATGCACATTGTGGTAGAAATAGAATATAATAATTGTGTACTTACTGAAACCAATGTAGCACATAACCTCTTCATAACACTTAGATTATCACATTTTATATTAATATCAGCGTTGCTTGGTTTTATATTTAGTATAAATAGAAAGAAACTATTTTTATTAATACATACGAGTGTTATATTATACTCTCCACAGCCAAAATGTTCAATGGTTTTCTCTCAAATTTCATATTTAGATATAACATGGTCGTACATCAAGGGAAAATTTGCCTTTAAACATAGGCTAGAGAAACAACTAAATTTTGGAAATTATAATTTTTTCGAATGGCTTTAGAGGTAGTGGCTTACATGATAAATAGCACTATATACTTGTTTTTAGGAGATAAATTCATTTAAGGTTAGTCTATCAATAACTGAATTATGAAAATTTTAGGTTTAAGAATTTTGCTCAAAAGAGATATCTGAGAAGTATTTTATATAGTAAATAGCACTGTAGAAAAATTATTTTAGATGTAGTTTATTTATAACGTGTTTTTTTTAAATTTGAAATTCTTTAAATTTAACTCTAATACTTTTGTTAAAAATAAATATCTAAAGAGTGTTTCATCAAATTCTCAAAATAATGTATTCGTTTCGTGAGGAAATCTTATCCAGGTAAAGCCGTCTTAAAGGAGGTGGGAGAGAGGGCGGGGCCCATGCTGTGTAGTTGAGTTGAAGCCTAATCTTTAAAACTCATACGAGCAGGTGGCTTCACACGGGACCGCGAAACGCGCGACGGCCAAGAAGACTTCACACGGGACCACGAAACGCGCGACGGCCAAGGAGGCTTCACACGGAACCGTGAAACGCACACCGAATGGGGAGGCTTCACAAGAGACCGGTAAACGCGTGCCACCCCTTCCCACGATCACGGAACACGCGCTGGTTGAGAAGCATTCACACGATGATGGTAGCTGTGAGGTTAGTTCACACGTGAGTGAGGGGTGCGAGATTGGTTCTAGGTACCCACATGTCAGCGTGGACCACGAGGTTACGACAGGTACCCTGTCACATTTGGGGTATGGAGTATAGAGTCAGACGGGCAGTATACGTGAACGAACATGTAGAAGGTTGTGATGTTCGTATTTTAATTGACACCGGTGCCGCCGTGTCCTTAATACGCAGAGATGTGTGGGAAGTGTTAAAGGACGGTCTACAATGTCGGCAGCACCCACATTAGCCTGTATCGTGAACGCGAGTGGCGATCCAATAAATACGAAGGAAGAGGTCGAAATGACTGTGAAGATTGGTGTTACTCAAGTGCTACACAGATTACTAGTCGTGTGTAATATTACCCAACAGTGCATTCTTGGAGTAGATATTCTCATAAAAAATCAGGGGATGTTTTACTCTCTAGCTCAGAGTTAAGGCTAGGTGACTCAGTGGTGGGGTTGATAACAGTTCCAAAAAAGGATAATGTGAATGGAACTAGCGTGTGGAACGTAGCTGTGGACAAAACAATGATAGTACCATCATATAGTGAGGTGTTCACTCAGGGATCGGTTAACGCAGCTCACGATAAAGTAACTGGATTGTTAGAGCCTTCGGTCAGCCTTAGGGAGAAACACGAAGTTATGGCTGCCCATGTATTGGCAAGTATACAAAACAAGGAATTATCAATTAGACTTATTAACCCAGGTCCCTCGCCAGTTACGTTGCGGGCAGGTACGACGATAGGTAAGTTCTTTGAAGTACCTCAAGAGATGCCAATTGCAACAATTGGAAAAATAAACACAAGTGACGAACGAGTAGAACATCTTTTTGACTTGACAAAATGAAAATTGGACCAGGCAGAGCGACATTATTATGTGACAAGAAAGGAAATGTTGGCTCTAGTTGTTGCCACCAGAAATTTCAGCACTATTTATACGGCAAGCCATTTATTGTCAGAACAGACCATAGCTCCTTACGCTGGCTTCAATCTTTCAAAGAGCCAGAAGGGCAGGTTGCGCGCTGGCTGGAACAACTTGCTGAGCTGGAGTTCACAGTGCAACACAGTGGCAAGTCCCATGGGAATGCTGATGGGCTATCTTGGCGGCCATGCCAACAATGTGGAAGAGACAGTATGAAGGAAGATGCATTTGAAGCTACGAACAATTTGAACGGAAGTTTAAGTAACGTACTGGATGTGAGTTTTCTTGCTATCGACAGCTTCGGATGGTCGCTAGAAGAACTACAGAAGAAACAGGAAGAATACCTGGTATTTAAACATGCAGTGCAGTGGTGCAAACCGGGAGAACAACCACCCCAAGACACAATCGTGCAAGAAAGTCGTCAGGTGTTAAGACTATGGGAACAATGGGATAGTTTGACACTAAGGGACGGCTTGGTGTATCGACAGGGGGAGGGAGATATTAGGAATAACAGACTTCAGCTACTTCTACCATGAGACCTAAAAATTTATGTCATGGAGGCATTCCATAGTTCACCAACAGGAGGTCATCTGGGATTTAAGAAAACGTTAGAGAAAGTTCGGGAGCGGTTCTATTGGCCTGGGTATCTGGAATATGTGAAGGTGTGGTGCAAAACCTGCCATGATTGTGCACGTAGGAAATCCCCAAATATGGCTGCAAGAGCACCACTCATCAATCGTCGACCAGGATACTCATTACAACGGTTCTCCGTAGACATCTTGGGCCCACTCCCTGAGACCACCCAAAACAATAAATACATCCTGGTTGTAGCGGATCATTTCACAAAGTGGATAGAAGCATAATGCCATGCCTAGCCAGGAAACTGTGACAGTGTCAAGGATAATAATTGAGGAATTCGTGTGTCGGTTTGGAGCTCCCAATGAAATCCACATTGACCAAGGGCGTCAATTCGAAGCTAAGCTATTTCAAGAAATGTTATTGTTTCTGGGAATCAGGAAAACAAGGACTACACCATACCAAGTGTTTTAACTTTCCTTACATTCTGAACAAGAATTGTCATTGCAAATCTTATCATTCAGATACTTGATGTAATTGGTGAGAAGTATATTTCGAGGCGTTGTTTGACGAAACCAAAGACAATAAGTTATGCAAAAAATTACCGCAGAAACAATTGTTAATATATTGATCTAAATAGGGAGCTTTACTAATTGTATTTATAGGTCAAACACAGGAAAAGTTTTTTTTAGCACCACGTCTTACTAGCCGTTCGGGTTGTACGCTTATATAGGCCTACTAATTACGCTAATAGTTTAAGTGATGAGGAAGGTTATATTAATAGGAAGTATATTTAAATTTGCGTCAGGGAAGAGTGAAAACTATTTTGGAAAAAACACCCTCGGTACACCCGAACGAGATTCGAACCTCTATCACCCCGTCATCAACAATCTGGTATACTGCGAGAGTAGCACCTTATACCCTGAGGCAGGGCCACCCAGAGGGGGGCCTCGGTCACCCGAACAATTTTTATTTATAAAATTAATAAAAAAATTACAATTTTCTTAATCTCTGGTTTTTTAAGGTATTTTAAGTAAAATAAAAGGTTGTTACAATATTTATTATTGCTATGTAATAATAATAATAATAATAATAATAATAATAATAATAATATCCTTTATTTACCTGGCGAAGTTAAGGCGTTAGCCATCTCTTCCACTTAACCAGAGTTGAATACAACATACACTATTAAATTTATTGATATACAATTTAATAAAGAAATATTCAAATAAGTATAAAAATATTCGCACTCTCATTCATACACTCATTTAAAGCTCAAGTAGTTTCAAGAACTCAGTTTAGCTCGTTAGACAAGATAAATTGTTTAACCGAGCACTTGAAGGGGTGTCTAGATGTTAGATGACGGGTAGAGTTATTTAATTTGTTCCAAGTCTGTGATGCCAGGACAGTGAAAGAACGAGCATATTTTTTTAGATCTATGTATGGGAATAGACATCTGTAGAGTGGATTCTGATCTAGTAGCTCGGCTATGTTTATCTTTCAGAAATAGGAATCGCGAGGATAGGTATTGAGGCTGAGATGACGATAATATTTTGTGGAGCAATACTAATATATGTAGCCTTCGCCTTTGATCTATTATTAACCAACCAAGTTTATTAAAATACTTAGAAATATGGTCATGCCGTTTTAAGTTAAATATGTGTCGGACACATGTGTTTTGTAGTCATTGTAGTCGTTCTGATAGATCGTCTCTTGAGTCATTGTATACTACGTCACAGTAGTCAAAGTGTGGCATTATTAAGCTCTGGACAAGGATAAGTCGTACATTTTCAGGAAGAAAATTCTTTAGTCTTCTCAGTGAATGTAAGCAGGCATACACTTTCTTGCAAATCGAAGTTACTTGATCTGTCCAATTAAGATTTTCATCAATAATCACACCAAGGTTTTTAGCAATTGGTGTCAGTTGTACTGTGGATACTCCTAATAGAATGTCGGTCAGTAGGGAACGGTCCACACTCAGTTGTAATCTGCTTGTTCCTATAAGAATGGCTTGAGTTTTATCAGGGTTCAATTTAAGTCCATTTTTTTTTCAGATCAAGCATTTATTTTAGCTAGGTCAATATTTATTTGTTGTATGGCTGTATTTATTGAAGAACGGTTGGTGGAAATATATATTTGAAGGTCGTCTGCATGCATGTGATATTTACAGTATGATATTGAAGAAGTGATATCGTTCACATATAGAGAAAAAAGCAATGGCCCTAAAACTGAGCCCTGTGGAACGCCAGCCTCAACTGGGCGCCATGTTGAGAACGTGTTGCCTATCATAACACTTTGCTCGTGACCATGCAAATATGATCTCATCCACTATATACTGTCTGGAGAGAAATTAAATAACACATGCAATTTTGCTAATAGAAGATTAAAATCAACCGTATTAAAAGCTTTTGAGAAATCTAGTAATATAAGAAGTGTTAGCTCGCGCTTATCCATGGCTAGTCTAATATCGTCTGTGACATTTATCAACGCGGTACATGTACTATGTTGTGATCTGAATCCTGATTGATAGGCAGTTAACAAATTGTGTTTGTTAATATGTCGGTAAATTTGTTGATGCACTAGGAATTCTAGTGCCTTAGAAAGGGACGGAAGTATACTTATAGGTCTAAAGTCATGTAAATCTTTTTCTAGTCCTTTTTAGGTACAGGTGTAATAAGTACGAGTTTCCAAAGTGCGGGATACTGTCCAGTCATGAGTGAGTAGTTGAATAAGTCAGTTATTGTTGATATAACATTTCTTAAAATTGTTTGTATTAACAATATTGAAATTTTGTCTATACCTTGTGCTTTCGATTTTATTCTCATTATTGATTTGTATACCTCATGATGAGTCAAATGGGCAAAGTAAAAAGTACTGTCATCATTATAGTCACTATTATTATTACTTGCATTAGAGGCATAAATGTCGTTTATAGTTTGTATTCTAGCTATCTTGTTGGTTAAATTAGGAATGTGAAGAAACTCTTCATTTAGTTTATTGGGACTGATGTGTATATGAGTGCTTTTGGGTAGTGTATGCCCCACTCCCATCCTCCGCAGTTCCCTCCATAGTTTTTTGGGGGCTCGGATAGTATTAGAGTGTGAAAGGGAAAAGTCCATTTAACTTTCCTAATGGCCTGGGTACATTTATTACGCAGACATTTATACTCCTCAAAATTTATATTGTCTGTAAGTGGCTTGATTTTCGACTCTTGTTTAAATTTCGCATTTGCTTGGTCACGTCTCCTCATCATAACCTAATGTCTTTAGTCATCCAAGGTACAGGTGGTCTAATAACACGTCGAGTTTTTACTGGTGCATGTTTATCGTACAAGTCAAGGATCTTATCATTAAAAATATGTAACCTGTCATCAACGTTTAACTTAGTGTTGACCAGGTACCAGGGCATGGATTGAGTATCAGCATTCAGTTCGTCTGTATCAATGGATTTAATGTCAAAATATGTGATTATCTTAGGTGCGATTTTAGCCACACGCATTGAGTAGGATAGGTAAACAAGATCATGATGCGATATTCCAGGGACCATGACTTGTCCAGAAGAGATCACTTTATTAGAGTTTGAAGTATATATATGATCAATCCACGTATGCGAGGTTGCTGTATGATGTGTTGCGTCTGAGTGACATGTCATCATAAAGTCGGTAATTGCGAGGTTTCATTGTTGCTACTAAGTAAGTCCACGTTAAAATCACCCATTACAATTATATCTTCAATATTTGTGCATGTGTTCGGTCAAGGCAGTAAATTGACCAACTCGAGGTGGCCGGTACACTACAGATAACATAAGCCTTTGTTGTGAATTGTTTATTTCAACAATAATATATTCAGGTTGCGCTGAGTACGGACTCTCTGATGCAGATAGTACTTTATATTTAATATCATCTCTGATGTACATACACACACCTCCACCGCCCTTCATGGTTCTGTCATTTCTATCGAGTTGATAACCACTCAGGTGTACTAAGCTAGAAGGAAGGGATGGTTTTAACCAGGATTCAGAAACAAGAATGTATGTTTTTTTTCCAATCCTCAAATTGTATTTATAAGAAATATTATACCATTATCGCTGATGGCAGACCTGATGTATCACATATCGAGCATTTGGCTTTGGTTCTCAGATATGTGATACAACGAAACGGAAAATGGGTGGTTTATGAAAGATTCATCAAGCTGACAAGTTTGACAAGAAGAAAGGAGCAGATCAAGAAAGTCTTAGAAGATTGTACTTAGAGCTAGTACAGTGCAGAGGTCAAGGTTACGATAACGCCTCTAACATATCAGATCAATTTCAAGGTGTAAAAGCAAGAATTTTTTTAAATAGTCCTCGAGCCTATTTTTCACCTATTCAGTGCTCACACGTTAAATCCTTGTGTTACACATGCTATGGAGACAACTTAAAGGGGAAAACCTATTTTGGCAATATCCAGACTACACTGTATTTTCTCTCAGTCTTACGAGATGGAAGATTCTACATTATACTGCTAATATCTCTCTTCACTCTATACTGAAAACTAGATGGAGTGCAAGAGTAGACGCTGTTGGTCCTCTGACGAAAAATTACAAAGGTGTTCTAGATTCTTTGACTAGGATTGAGGAGGAGCTTAAGATGCCGCCGGAGAGCCAAGCAGATGTATCGGGTCTAATTGAGTGGGTGCAATGGTTTTAGTTCACACTTCTCACTACAATATGGTACAAAGTCTTGCAGTGCATTGATGATAAGAACAGCGTCCTTAAAAGTTATAAACTAACGATGGAAGAGGGAACCCAAATTGGGAAGAGCCTAGTAGAGGAGATTCCATTTTTGAAAGAATGCTGGCCAAGTCTGCTTAAATAATCAAAAGAAATCGCTTCGAACTTTGGAATCAAACCAGAGTTGAATGTCTCAAGAATTCGTAAGAAACGAAAATTTGATGAAGAGAAAGGGATGTTGACTACAAGTTTGACTCTCCATAAACTAGATTCAGAGTGCATTCCTACATTAGATCTGCTCTTGTCTGAATTACGTAACCTGGCTGATAGAATGGCAGAATTGTCAGTACTATTCTCCCCTCTTTTGAACCCAACAGATGATGTGGACACCTCAGCCATAGCCACTCATGCCGAAGCTTTGAAGGCAGCATAGCTTCAGGACCTTCAAAAGGAAGATATCACAGAATAAATTGGGCTCTTTTACAAAATACGGACAGAATTGAACTTGTGTGTTAGTGGAAATGTGAGCTCTGCTCTTGAAATACTCAGTTGTTTGTTTCAAAAAGGTTTAGAAACATTTTTTCAACAAATTTGCATTTATTTAAGACTCCTAGCCTGTGTCAGTTGCATCGGGAGAGCGTGCTTTCAATAAGTTGGCTAGCTAATTTATTTTATTATTTCAATTATTTACGAAAAAGCCAATTATACAGCAACCCTTAATGGTGTATTATTAGAAGCGTTTATTAAATCTTTTGATTGATAATATAGTATTACAAAGAAATAATAATAATTTCCACATTAGTGACTCAAAGCAATGTTTTAAATATAATTCTTGTGCTAGCTGTGATCTACCACTGCTACACGGCGGATGGACTGCGCCTAGTAAATCCAACCCATTCATCTGCTGTTATGATTCGGATGGACACCTACTATATAAGAACGATAAAGTTGTGCCAGCTATTGCTTAGAAAATATGCATAGTAACAACATGCGGTTTTTTGCATTGCATTAAACTTGTAATTTTAAAATGAACTATATTAATAAAAAAAGTTACAAGTTAATATTTACTTTTTTACAATAAGACGTAATTTCAATTAAATTTAAATTAAATAAAACATGAAATACAAGAATATAGTTTTGAAGTTATCATATTATTATAGAGAATAAGATAATGTTCTATCATACACGACAAATATTTACAATACAATAACGGGCAGAAAATTTGATATTTTCAAATTAAATCATGTCTGAACTGTTGAAAAAGTTCAGTAGCTGCCTGGTAGAATGCTCTGTCCTCGAAGCGCCTCTCCCTCTCCTCCCCAAACCCTCTTTGGCATTCACTAACTTTTCATCTTTTTTTCTGTAAGCCATGCTTCTCCCCTTCCCTTCCAACATTTATTTCTCCTTCAGGTAAACCCTGGTCTGGACACTAACTGTCTGTCACTTTGTACTACTATTACCTCCAAACCTCAGTTTTTGAAAAATGTTCCTCTTGATGTATTTGCATGTTAAAAGTTTATTTATAGAGCGGCTTGATTCTGTTTACCTTATCAATAATTTGTGTAACAATCTACAGTGTTTCTTTGATTAGATACAAACTTTTTGTATAGAAATTATGTTTTTTAGCCAAGAAAAATATTCTAGGCGATACTCCCGCAATGGAAACAGAAAATCTGTGTTACACAGCAGGAAACCAGCTAAAAAATATTAAAACTTTGAGAAACACTACCAAAGCAAAAAGCGAGTTAAAAAATAATACATATTTTGTTACTTTGATTTAGTGTTGGTGTTTGTAACATATATATTACCCGCACCAGTGGTTGAGTAGAATAATATGCTAGTATAGCATTGCACTCTATCGCTGTTGTCGGTGAGGTCGAGGTTCGAACCTCGTCCGGGTGAATAGAGGGGCTTATCACATGTGATTTATCAGTGGTTTGCCATCCTCTCTATGCGCTAATGCAGGATCACTTCCTCTCAACAACCTTGGTAACCAAAATGGAAGATATAAATAATAGTTTGGGTCATTTATAAAGGATATTGTATTTTAATTATAAATTTTGACAAAAAAAAAACGACAATAAATCTAACAATATTATTTCCAATATGCCCCACACGTTCGGTTAATCGACTAAAATTATAAAAACATTATTATATGGAATAGGTTAATTATATAAAATAGTATGTAATAAATTAGTTTTAGGGTTATTTTGTCATTAAATACTAAATATATCCCCGAATATCATGTGAATTTCTTGGATGTGATTACGAATACAGATCGGGGGCGGAGGTGGATGTTATTTTCAACATTTGCGCCGGAGTTTACTGACATTACAGCAATAATGTTTGCTTGCATTTGCCAATTTATTTTAAGACATAGTCCCAATAAGTATTTAGTAGCACATGATAATAAAAGTGTGTAGGTTACTTTTGTTAGCATTTTAAGCTATTGCTATAATGACACTAAATTTAACAATTATGTTTATTAAAGATTCGGATGGATACCTACTTTAATATGAGGTTGATTTTGTCTACTGTACCCCACGAAAAAAAAACCTAACAATAACATACTTTTTTTTCATTCAATTTAACTTGTAAACGGAATATGAATGATTGCACTAAAAAAAAATGCAATTTAATATCTACTTTAATACAAGATATATAATTTTATTTAAAAATAAATAAAACTTTAAATACAAAATGATAGTTCAAAATTAAGCATTTTGCTCTGACAAGTAAGAGGATTTTCTCCATACAAGACAGTCAAATTATAATGCATTAGACTAGTAACTTGGCACTATGGGATGGAGGGGGTGAAAAAGGAGAGACTAGACGAAGAGACAAAGAATTTTTTGTTGTTGTTAAAAGGTTTATTTATGAAATGTCAAGATTTAATAAATTAAAATGTCCCACTAGTGGAAGCTGTGTACCAAATTCAACCTTCTAGATAGTGGGAACATATTTAAATAAGGACTCTGGTCCACGCAAACAAACGGCCATTTCCTGAATGCATAAACAATTGATATAACATTCTCTATCAGACATTATCCTTAGACTATGTCACTGAATTTTATATAATAGGCCTCTGTATAGGACAACTTGTTTAATGTATTAGTGTATAATGTACATGGTCCCCCAAAGGAGAACAAAACAAGTATGCCAGTGAGTGTACGTCCCCACCCCTTACTCTCCCCTAAGAACTTCATGACCTTGATCGCTGGTGTGGGTGGGGGGTCTACGTTCCTTCGTTGGAGGATATGATTTTCATGTTTAATTTTTTCACACTTCATTTAATTTATCATCCATTATTTCTCCTTCACTCTCACCAAGCCATGCCTCTCAATGAACTTGCATTTACTGTCTTTTTTATTTTATTTCATTTCATATAATTAGTTTTGAGTTACTTTAATTATAGTGTTTTTACGTAAAAGGCCTCTTATGGTCGACACGTAGCTAAAACATCATAATAATAATAGTTATTTTAAACATTCTATGGTAAGTTTTCTAACAATAAAGTATAGTTGAAATATGTTACTATAATGCCAACTATTGCTTCATTATCTAAACAACTTTTGCCAGGTCTTTGGTACCTTCTATTCTTTCCTCCACATTGCTCATTTAATCACAGGTTGAGAATTTACCAGTTGAGGAGAGAAGTAACAAACAAATTATGTTTTTACTATGGAATCTGAAGAAAAAATACGTTTTTTTAAAATAAGTAATGTTTTTTTTTAGTCTAAAAACAATGTTTCAGTATGCTCATTTAAACATATCCAAGATGAATGCTATTTTTTTAAAAGTTAGATTAATTAATCTAGTATTGAATAACAGTAATACCTGCCTCGGTGGCATAGTTGGCTAACGCCGCAGTCGTGTTGAGCTCGACCGCCAAGGACGGGGAGATTGAGGTTCGAATCTCGGTCGGGTGAACTGAGGGTGGCTTTTCCTAAATGGTTTTCCACTCTCCCTTCACGCAAATGTGGGTTTCCCTTCCTCTAATTCAACCTTCACAATTCCCAATCCATTAGCGTAATTAGTACTTCAAGACGTATAAACCGAACGGTATAAGACGCGGTGCTAAATAATAACCCTATTGTTTTTGAACTATCGGTTTTATTTCATGTTTTTGAAACAGTTTGAATGAAAGTACTAAAGTATTGTCAGATTATTGCTTATTCTTTTACAAAATATATATTTGAAGTATCCATTTTACAATTTCAAAATTCCCCTCTCCTCCCTCTTTTAACATCTACAAACACTAAAAGTGATTATTTAACGTACAGTTTCAATTCTAAAATATGTTCGAGTATACGAACTTTAATTTGATACTGGCTAAACTAGGGATACACACGCAACTTCCTTTTTAAATTATTGTTATTACTAGATAATATCGTGACTTTAGCGTTAGTGTGTATAGCCCGAATGGGTAGTAAGACATGGGCTAATAATGATAATGATATACAGTGGGTAATATATAAACTAAATAAAAATGTCACCATTTATTGTAAATAATGATTTCCTTGGTAACTCAAAAAAATTGTACTTAGACAGGAATTGGAGCCCTTGTCCTTTGACTTGGGACGACATCTAATAAAACACCGAGATTGCGGCTCGAAACTCCACACAATCCTTAGAGCATAGTGGGCAAATTTTCTCCCCAAGGACCACATGGACATATGTGAGGTCTCTAGCTGGCCGCATGTAACAAACGTCTAAATTAACTAAATAGTGAACTTTATTTTCACGCAAAATTGCATATATAGTCATATAACCATATAGCTTTGATACAAAAAAGTAGCAAATAAAATCTAATGTCATAACAAATAAAACTAAATATGTTATGTACTCATGTTTGATACTTAGCCTACCAAATGTTGATTAATAACTACTCAAATTGCCATCGTTAATGGAATTTATGCAACTGTCCAAAATCCTGCACGAGTTTGTCGAAGTCAGGATTCAGCTTGTTCGTCCGAATTCGCAAAACACTTTGTAGATTTGAGTAATGTTAAGAGAGACTGTTCTTTGCTTTGTTAATGTTCACGCATGAGAAAGTCTGTTCACAAATATAGGTAGAAGCAAATAACACAAACATCTTTCTGGCAAACGTTTCAAATTACCAAACTTTTCTCTACAAGTGATGCATACAATTCAGTTAGTTTCATAATCTTAAAAGTCACCTTCAGAGCATTGTCTGCTAGAAGATTGATTAAATCAAACTGGAACTCATTTGACTTGCTCTTACACATGGAACATTATAATCGAGCTTGCTTACTTGTTCAAATGTCTAAAAACATGCACTGATTATCTATTTAACTTGACATTTTTGTTAGTAAAATCACAACAATTTTACAATTGCGTGCAGCCCTCAAGCGGCCCGTGGCCGTAGTTTAGAACCTCTGCCTAGATATCATCATCATGATAGCTTTTCTTTGGTTTTGTATAAGCAACAAAATTGAAAGTATTAGGGGTGGTGGTGGCGGCCTGGAGTAATGACACTCCGAAACGGGAAGTGTGAGTATTAAGGGATGAGAGGGGTTGGTGTTGTTACTGCCCTAACTACAGCAGCGCAGCTCCGGTGAGGTGTTAGCACATGGTACTACTTGGAGTAGAGATTTGCCAAACCTCGAGATGTCCATCCGAATCTTATGGTGGAGGGAAAGCCCCGTAAGACAAGGTCACCCCACTGCTATTATCCTTTTAACACTCTCAATATTGGATGATGTTTAACCGTAGCGTGGTAAGCTTACCTTACTTTATTCCACTATGGTATAACTTAAAAGATGGAGCCTAGTGCCATCTTTCCATGTAAGACTGCTCCTTTCATGGTAAGCGGTGTGGACTCCACAAAGAAAACAAGTTTTTGAAAGCAACCTATTTTGATTACACTTGAAAGTTTTTGTTTTTATTTTATATAATACATCATTTTCATCTAAGCTAATTTTATAAAGTAGATCAGTAAATACTCACACAAACAAAAGAAATAAGTCGATAGTAGCAATTATTTTACTATAAAATTTAATAATCAATATAGTCTTTCAAAACTTCACTCAAACGGAATGTTATTTATAGTTGAATCTTGTGCTTCATGCGTATGTACATACAAATGATGGAATAATGTATGAATGAGTAGAGGTAGTTTAAAAGTTACATTTAAAATTTAATCAATTATAGCTATTAATGTATACTATAAGAGTTTAGTTTTATGTATTGATTAGGTGTAGGACAAGGCAAACTAACCTTAACTTCACCATAATGTATAAAAATAAAGACAATAAATAAATATAAAAATGCCACATCGAAGTAGAATCTAATATCATTAAGAGGGAACTCCATACCTTCTATTTTGTTTCAAATCCCTACGCTTCGTGCTTGTAGAGAACTTTAATTCCATTTCCCCCTCTGTTAACTCTCTTGTGTACAGCTAACATCTCGTTGCCTGTAGGGTTGACTGACTGGCAGGTATAATTATTTCCAAAAATAGATTCCGAGACAAAGAAAGTAGAGGGTCGGTTTCTTCTTTTTTTTCTCGGCTAATGTTTGGAAGGCCGGATTTGGGTTCTACCTCAAAATTATAACATAGCTGTAGTAGTTTTCATTCAACATTATTTCAGTGTGTACACATGTATAATATAGTATATTATTATTTATCAATAATAGTATATTAGATTTGTATTTCTAATTAAGGTGTAGGCCTATAACCTTAATATTATGCATTAATTAATACAATAGATAATTCTAATTGAAAGTTAATATTAAAATAAAAGGTCCAATAAATTAAAATGTGGGTAAAACTTTTAAATTGTTTTAATAATAATTCATAATAGACCAAATTAAAACTACTTAGGATAAAAACAATTTATTTTTACATTAACATTATATACAAGGATTTTAGTTATAATAATTTAAAATTAAGAAGAATTGTTTTATTGGAAATGCACCAACATTCTTCTGACAAGGGTGTAAAAAAAAGAAATGTGATAACTAATAAAGGGGAAAAAACCCCCCCCCAATGCGTTTGGCTATAAACCAATTCTTGAAAAGAACAATTTATAAAATACAAAAAATAAAACAAAAAATGG
>JBCFYV010001694.1:0-86839 GCA_039000515.1 Timema cristinae
GGTCGACGTTCGGATTCAAATCCCTGGAGTTATAGCCAAACGTAGAGCAAAAATAAATGTACAATCTGAAGAAGGGATTTGATTCCCCATTTTTGTATTGACATGCCTCTTTGAACCGACGGGAAGACCACAACGTTTGTCGTCGTATCCTAATTTTGAAGACGTGCTGAAACTTGAGGGAATCCCACTCCCGTTCAAAATGAGGTATATCGAACGCTTCGAAAAGCTTAAAGATATATCTGTTAATGTGTACAGTGCAAAACACGATGGAAGTGACACTTATATTGACACTGCTGACAACTCCAAAGATTAAAAAAAATTAGTGATTGTTCTTGTACACGCCAGTGCTAAAGAACGGGCCAGACATGGTCATTTATTGATGATAAAAGTACATGGAACGGAAACTTATCATTTCAGTGGGATCAAAAATATATCTCAGTTAATAAACCCGCAACTAAAGTTAACATCTAAGAAAAGACGTAGGTACTTTTGCAATCGATGTCTGACCACTTTCTGACCGAAAACAAACTTGAAAAGCATAAAGAGACTTGTATAAAATTTGGTGCTGTAAGAAGTACATTCCCTCAAGGAGAGGATAATTCCTTACGTTCTCACAGTATAATCAGCAGGAGAAAACCCGATTTATCGCATATGCAAACCTGGAGAGCTTACTCCTGCCGATAGAGACGTACAACCCCAACATAACATTTTCTTATACTTAGAATGTACAGCATTATGTGGCTTATTCTGTAAGTATGTACACTAAATGTAATTTTGACGATAGTTTCTCCGAGTATCATCACTTCATAGAAGGAGATTTACGGACCAATTCGTCGGGGTTCTCGTAGATACGGCAAAGCGTGTACTTTACTATAGTACTATTGTTCTAATGACGCCTCTAGTTCCTGCTCAATGAGATGCTCATAATACGGCCTCTCATTGCCATATGTGTGAAAAGCCTCACGAGAATAATGATATTCGCGTTATGGATCACTGCCTCTTGACAGGACTTTATCGTGAGAGTAGTCATGCGGGGTGCAATTTAATTACAAGAACCAGAACCACCTGAGCGTAGTAATTTATAACGCGCATTGCTACAATTTTTCCCTTCTTGAATCACTTGTGGAACGTAGAGAGACCGATCCGTTCACGGGAAAGAGCATTCTCATCAATCCATGAAAAGTCAAGGTCATAGGAGAGACTATGGGGAGATTCAAAGGGATCATGAAATATATTCGGCACAGGTTTCAAGGGATCATGATTAAAATTATATACAGTTTCAGCTTTCTATGTACATCTCTAGAGAAATGAGTATCGTACCTCGAACCTGACCAGATTAAAATCACCCGTGTCATCCTGAGGATGAACGGTTTGAACTGGTCACTCGTAAAGGGGTGTTCCCCTATGACAATATAAATTCATTATCAAGAAAGGATAAATTTTACAACGCACTCACGGATAGTCATATATATCAGGAAGACTATGACCATGGGTGACCATGAGACCGTGACTGTTCAAATGTAAGACTCTTTGGGATTACTCGAACCTCTACCTTTATACGGAAGTGACGCTACTGGCCAACGTGTTTGTGAACTTTCATGAGCTCTGATTGAGGACGTATAGACTCGATCCCGGATAGTCCCTTAAGTTATTAGCACCGCGTCTTACTACCCGTTCGGGTTATACGCACTTACGCTAATGTGTAATGGTAGGGTGATTTTGAGATGAAATGAAGGACCTACAGTTTAACGTGGGATAGTCCCTTAAGGCTCCTAGCCTTGCGTACTAAGCTCTATTGAGAATAACCCAGGTACGGCTCAAATTAATCGATGATGTGGCCATACATCAATCCATCGAGGGAGCTATTCAAGGGTGATATGTTTTGTGGCTAATCGTCACTCTGTGGTGAATAATCGGTATATGGAGTCATTCAACTGTTCCAAGCCCGAGTCCTACCTCATTTATCTAGATGTGAATGGACTCTATTAATTTAGAATGTTGTCCTTCCTACCCTATGAATGGTTTAGGTGGCTCGATTATGATGAAATCGGCCAATTGGATGTGTGAAAGGTAGAGGACGATGCAGATAGGGGTATATCTGGCAGGTAGATCTAGAATATCCTAGAGATGTACACGTCACTCATTGACTTGCAATTCTGTCAGGAGAAAGGGATCCCACTCGTGGGGAAACACGAGAAATTGTTAACGACTCTAGCCGATAATACCGGACACATCATTCACTACCGTCATCTAAAGCTATGTTTGGTGAATGGATTAAAACTGGCAAGAGTCCACAGGGTTCTCAGTTTAAAGCAATCCCAGTGGATGGCTCCGTGATGCTCCGTAGATCACGCTGAACGCAGAGATGAGGAGTTAAGCGAGCAATCAGTTAGAGAATATGTTTTTCAAACTGATGAAAAATGCCGCATTAGGTCGTCTTATATCCGTATGATAAATATAGCTACCAGGTCGGAAGGGATAGTTGGAGCGGGTAACCTCATAGCCAACCCAAACCTTAAGAACCACACGATAGTATCGGAAAACCTGGTCATCATCGAGATGGAACCGCAAGAGATTTACCTCGGTATGCCGATATATGCAGAGTTTGCCATATTGTAAATCTCAAAGGTTGTCATATACGGTCTACTTTACCAGGTTATCGTTCACGCCATCCCGCCAGATGCGTTAAAACTCCAGTACTCAGATACGGACTCACTCCTCTATTGTATTACTGTTGAGGATGCGTACCAGCGACTTATCCCGTTAGCTAATGACTACCTGGACAACTATACCTACGGACAAGACAGTATTTACGGGATGCCTCTAATCAATAAAAGAGCACTCGGTAAACTAAAAGATGAACCCCAAGATCGGATCATCACAGAAATCATAAGTTTACGCCCTAAGCTCTATTCGTTTGCGGTACAAGGAGATGGAAAGAAGCTCAAAGTCAAAGGGGTCAAAAGTAGCGCGTTAAGAACACGTTCGTTAGAGGACTATCGCAATTATATGATCAATGAGACAATAATCATGAGAGAGGCTCGTTCAATAAGAGCCGTAGGATTCAAACTTTAAACTCAAAAATTTAATCGGGTCGCACTATGCTCTATTGAAGATAAGAGATATATAGTACCCGGTACAGTCAATACTATAAGGTGATACCGTTACTTTATAAGCGAGCAGGCAACAACTCCCTCCCAATTTAAGAGAGAGAGAGGGGGAGAATGACATCGATCAGTACTACCCCTAACACCTCTCTGAAGAAGAAGAAAAAATACTAACGTAGTGTGTGTATATAGACATATAGAATAATAGAGTAGGTGATTAAGAAAATATTAATGTATCGCATATAAATACATGTATTCATTCATTAGCTAGAATCGTAGATTAAATTATTAAAAAAATATTAATATAACCTTGTAGAGACGTATATCCATAGAGTCATGATTAAGAATTTTTTTTCAAGATCTGTAACTTTACCACTATTGTCTAAAGAGGAAGAGAATATTAATGTAGTACGTCTAAAGACATATATTCATTAATTAACTAGAATTATAGAGTAAATGATTAAGAAAACTATTTCAAGATCTGTAACTTTATCAGTAATGTTTAAAGAAGAAAATATTAATAATGTGTCTAAAGACATATATTCCTTCATTAACTAGAATGCTAGAGTAAATGATTTAAAAAAAATCTACATCTGTTAACTTTATCAGTATTGCCAAAAGAAGAAAATATTAATGTAACCATGTTGCGACGCGTATTCATAGAGTTAATGATTAAGATAATAATAATAATATTTAGCACCGCGTCTTACTACCCGTTCGGGTTATACGCTTTAAGTACTAATTACGCTAATGGATTTGGAATTGGGAAGGTTGAATTAGAGGAAGTGAACCCGCATTTGCGTGGAGGGAGAGTGGAAAACCATTTAGGAAAAACCACCCCAGTTCACCCGACCGAGATTCGAACCTCGATCTCCCCGTCCTCAGCAGTCGAGCTCAACACGACAAGCGCGTTAGCCAACTACGCCACCGAGGCGGGTTAATGATTAAGAAAACATTTAAAGATCCGTATCTTTGTCAGTATTGACTCAAGAAAAAAAAATATATAAATGCAGTGTATGTATAAAGAGTATATTATTATACTCGTTAGAGAGAACTATTACAAAGGTATTATGTGTTTTATTATCTCTTTCCAGATAATACAAAGTAATAATCATTTATTCTTTTTTAATTTAAAAAATGTTTGATACATTCCTAGACTTATACCATAATTGATTAAATACATCTCTTTCCAAAGCATACAAAATAATAATCACTTATTCTTTTTTCTATTTAAAAAACATGGTTGATACATTCCTAGACTTACATACCAATTGATTAAATACAAGTACACAAAACACGATAAACTTAAAGAGGATCCAAGAAGGATCGATGACAGAGCTAAAAAACCTTTTTTATTAATATATCTTGATCTACAGTCTCGGGCTTACATTGCCCATTCAAATACAAGTCCTTCATTTAGTACACATTGGGTGGACACAAACAGTTCCTTCTCGCTCACCCTTTATTTTGTATATCTATCAAAGCTAGATATTTTATAAAGGAAAAAATCTAGACAAAAACAAACAAAATATAGACAATAGTGGCAGAATTGATAAGTGTATACACCAGGGTTACTGCCTCATCATAGTCCAGATCACCTTCTACCCAGTCCAATGGACGGCTGGTCTTCAACCATTGATGCTGATACACTGGATTAAGATTTTCAAAAGGGTAAGGAGGTTTGATCGTTGTTGACACGAAGAGACTAGCAGTAGTTGCTGCAGACAAATGTTTCATGATAAAACGGTCTGTGCATTCCTGCTGTTGCACATACACCAACTCGTCTCTTAGCTTCTTTTTCTTGGCATGTTCGTTCGTAGACTTCTTGACCACCTCCTCAGAGTTTTATTCGTCTTTCTGACAGTACCTTTAGTGGTAGTAGTGTCAGTAGTTTTCTTCTTTTTGACGGTGTCAACCTCGTCTTGACCGGAGAAACATGATAACTGATCGAAATCGATGTATTGTTTATACTCGTTGAAGTCTATGACATGAAGCAGTGCGCGAATGACAGAACTCGTATCGTTCTGCATCGCAACTCTTGCCCAAATCACAAACGTGCTATCCGATCAGACTTAAAGCTCTTAAACCATTCATGGAAGAGTCAGACATTTTCTGTAGCTCACGCGTAGGTGGTACCGGAATGACTGGCACACTTGTCTACATTGTGGAAATTTTTAAGCTTACTCAGAGAAGGAAAACAAAAATCGCCCAGCTCGTAAAAGTCATACTTGTCACCATCGATGCCGATGAGACTTTGTAGCCAAGTTACCTCCTCCATTCCTTTAATATAGATCGATGGTCATGACGTGTACCACTCTATATGAGAAATGATAATAGAACGAAGATTCAAGTACTGTACTTCTCCACCATACCAAGACAGTCCGTGATAATACTTGGTCACGCAATTTACGTTCTTCCACTCAATACAGGGAGAATGTTGATCTTGAACGGAGGAAAAAACTTGTAGTTGGCTTCATCAAAAGGCTTAAAATGTAGAATGCCCACCTCCTTGAGGATTAACACTCTCTCCTCGCTCGAGTATCCTTGCACGTCGATCAACATACTGCCCAAGACGAAAACAATTATGCTCCATTTATGATGCCATCTTGCTGACGTCACTGCTTGATGAAGGGTTATAGTGGACCATTCTATCGTGTATGATGAGACAAAACTCCTTGGTATTTGTGGGGATAGATTACCCCGTCTCGAACGTTATGACACGTTACCATACCGTCCTTGAAAGAATCTTCCTGTCGGTAAGCATCAAACACGATGATGGGCGCGTATGAATGGAAATGGAAAGGGTCAAGTAAAAGTAAGGGAATGTTTGTTCCATAGTACTAAGTCTGGAAATTAGAATAGTCCTCGTATAATTTCGAGAAGGAATCTCGGTTAAAGTCCAAGTTCATATCCTCGTAAGGGTACATGATTGAATTCAGGTAGAGTTTAGAACTACGTAAATTACAATGATCGAAAAAACTTCTATCTGTAGCTGTCGTATTGTTGTGCCCTGTGTGAAGAGCGTAAATAACGAAAGGAGGTTCTTCCAGCAAAATTAACGTGTTCACAGTCCAGTCATGTTGATTATAGCCAGGTACGTTAGGGTACTCGTACAATTTACATGTATGAAAAGATAGATCAATGATCCTTCCACTCTTGATTAAATTAAGCAGGTTGAGACGAGTAATATCGTCGGTCTTTATATGCGGTAAAAGCCAGAAAATTTTACTTAACTCAATCCTAGAGAGTGTATCTGCAGCGGGAGGAGGTGCTCTTGATAAAACGTTTTTGTCAGTGGTCGAACGAATGAGTACTAGTTCTTGTTTCGCATTTATCAGTATTCGAGAAAAGTCTTCAACGAATCCTAGTATGATACGTAAAGGAATGCTACGTTAAATATTCCTGTTTCGGAATGCTAATGCACTCCTTCAGGCCTACAACCTACGTTTGAAAGATGAGTCTGTTCTCCATTCCGTATAGATAGATGGTTTTTAAGCTGGGTCAAAATTCTTACATCTCTTGATTGATCAATCTCTACCCCATTGATCTCATAGGCGATTATTAAGAATAGATGAGGAATTCCATTATTAACAATTCTTAAAGTACTTCCAGGCTCCCCCGTATTCAGAAATAGACTGCCTTTGATATGTGGGAGAGAACGATGGTGTAGTGTGCACAGTCCTTGTTGGATAGATATCATAAACTTGTTCCCGTTAGCTAACGGTCCGGGAATATACGAGGCGTAGGAATGATACTTGAAATTGGTCAAGGCCGTATCAAAAACGGCAGAATTTTCAACGTTCAGAATATCCACTGCGTCATCTATTATTTTTGTAGCGAGTAACCTAGATGTCATAAACAGAGTTTATTTGCAGGTGTTAACGCTTTCATTTTTCTCTTAATCTTCAGAGGAAGACGAAGTCGTCTAGTTTTATCTAGTACGAGCTCTATCTCCACCGACTCGTTTCAGATATATACGTAACGATATTGTCTCGTCTCTAGGGTTGACGATATCCCCTCGTTCATCGACAAGTCGTACCACGATATATTATTACTCGTTTCGTTACTGGGAGGTAAATGATATTGTTCGGTGCTTACACTATTTATAGCCCGGCGGGATGGTCATGCTGAACTCGTGCAAGGTATTACTCGGTTCTCCGTTGACTTAAGCTCCAATAGCGAAACTGCATTCTACGCATCTCACGTTCACGTGAAGGATATTCATTGTATTGGTGGAGATGTGTGTCTAGGCAATGACACGTACGAGTTAATCAAGTGGTGAAGTGTGTGCAAACTTGTCATTATATGTGAGATATATACGAACCTACGAACGTTCGAACATCATCGTGCTAGACTGAGTCTGTCTAAAAAAACTTTGGTGCGAGCTATAAACGCTGCTTCACAATGAGATCTGATAATTATATATATATATATATATATATATATATATATATATATATATATATATATATATACTATGACACGCCAAGGGGTGAAGCGTATTGTGTTGGCTGAATAATATAATCTGAGATAAAGAGATTTCATAATCATTGTACAGAATATACGTATATATTGTTGTAATCTTAAGAATATACGCATTAAGAGAAGATATACTATTTATTTAACCTTAGTTCCTAAGTTCATGTCTAGAAAATATATACACATGGAGAATGATCCCAGTAAGAAAGATGAAAGAGAGAGAAAGACAATACTTGAAGTTAGTATAGATGATGGAGGGAGCAGAGAGTAGAAGGGGGGGTCCTTTTAAGATTACATATAGCGACCCGGAGCAGAGTGTCTGGCCATCAACGGGGGGTGGCGGGGAGGGGGGAGGGGGGGGCAGAACCATCGTGTCAGTAGGCCCTCTTTATGTACTTGAAAAAAAATTGTTCCATAATAATAATATTTTGCATCGCGTCTTACTACCCGTTCGGTTTACACTCTTAAGTACTAATTACTCTAATGAGCTAGAAATTGGGAAGGTTGCATATAGAGGAAATGAACCTGCATTTACGTGGAGGGAGAGGGGAAAAACATTTAGGAAAACCTCCTTAGGTTACCTGACTCAACTAAAATTCAAGATAGTAATTAAAAGTATGTAAAATCAAACGTTGTAAGGCAGACGGGTGTTGGTTTAGTACCTTATAATGTTAAAAGTGGCTAATATTTGTCCAAAACCACATAAACACTAGAAAATATGTTAGCCTATTCTAAATTGTTATATTTAATTTATATAAGTCTACAAGTTAATCCAGCCAAATTGGCCTATACCTTAATCTTCACAATGCTAACAAAATCTAGGTTAGATTAGGAATGGGGAATTTTAGGCTTGTATATTTTATAAATACTGTGCCACCGTTAAATTATATACTTGTTATTATTATATTTAGTATAAAAAGCAGTGACAATATCTTATCGCATAGTGTAAGGGTATTTCATGTAGGCTTCTACAAAGTAGCAAAGCCCTAATAATGTGATTTGACAGATGTAAGCTACTTTTATTATTTATCATTCAGCCTATACTAGACAAAGATTTACAAATCGGCAATAACAAAGCTTTAGATAAACTAGTCATTAGTTTGTCAAAAAAACAAGGTGCAAATATGAAATATCGGCTAGTCCTTTAGGAACTATGAATGTTGATGTGTGCAGAGGTTGGTTTAGTTTACAAATATAGTTTAAAGCTATTAGGTTGATTGGTTTGACATATTATTACTATTATTATTATTATTATTATTATTAGCACCGCGTCTTACTACCTGTTCGGGTTATACGCACTTACGCTAATGTGTAATGGTAGGGTGATTGTGAGATGAAATGGAGGACCTACAGTTTAACGTGGGATCCGAACCACGGCTGGAGGCCTGGAATTCCACACATTGACAAGTTGTGGTTAATACACGTCTTGTCAGAGGTGAAGGAAGGGTTTGGCAATCAGATAAATCTGTGCCAGGACCGAGTATTGAACCCTGGACTCCCAGCATAGAAGCCTGACTAACACCTTACCCCTAGACCACCAGGTCACCGACTTCTTGACATAATTTTTGGCTTTAGTCTTATTTGAGAAAGAGCCAGGATAACCAGAGATAATAACAAATGTACTAGGTAACGTAAAAAGGGGTCCATGGTGGAAAAGCACAAGAGTAAACCATATACAATCAAGGAGAAACAGAGTTGATTCTTAAAGGTAAAAAAAAAAAAAAAAAATCAAGACCATTACTGATGTATGGTTGCTATGGTTCTCTCAGGACAGTAGTAAATCAATGAAACCCATAGTTAACATTGAAAACTTTAGGACTATGACTTAGTCTGATTCTCTTTGAGGTGGAACACACCAACAGGCTTATTCTTTTTAATCTTAAATTAAAAATTAAATATTTTTTAAACTTTAGACTCAAAGCTACATTTTTTAACTGGTCAGAAACCTTTTAAGTTTCGCCTACATTTTGTTAAAAACAATATTTAAAAATATCAAACAACTTCTTAAATAATGCAGGATTTCGAAACGTCTGCAATGCGTCTCAGTGCTCTACCGTTTGTCCTTAATTCTTGTTTATACAGTGTTGAATGTTGTGATGTGTTTGAAAACTTAAATGTTAAAATAATAAGCATGTTATATAACATGACAATATTTACACCCACATATGGTTTTACAGTTTTTTTTATTATTCTTGCGTTGAAAGAGCAAACGCTGTCGTGTGAAAAATAAAACACGTTTGTTTACATTAAATGTGAAGCTATACAGTTCTCTTGACAGCTGCATCCGGGCCCGTTAAGCAAAGATATTAATATTTATTAAGTGAAATAAGCACGCTGTCAAGCTGAGGCAAAGTTATTCTTTCTCACTAAAACTTTTGTAAATCGTTTGTTTTTACGAGGTGGAGACAAAAATTATTTGTCACATCGCTGTTCAATGATTACAAATAACATCATGTGTTAAAAAGAAAAACATACTTATTTTATTTATTTTTTAATACCACTTCTTACTAACCGTTCAGGTTGTACGCTTATGTACTGATTACGAAAATGGTTTTAAGGATTAGGAAGGTTATATTTTTATAGGAAGTGTATTTGCATTTGCGTGGAGCGAAAGTGGGAAACCATTTTGGAAAAAAAACCTCAGTACACCCGATTGAGATTCGAACCCCGATCTCCACATCGTTGAAAGTCTAATCTACCACAATAGTAGCGTCTTAAACCATGTGGCCACCGTAGTGGGCTGGAAAAAAATTACAAAATATTAAAAATTAAGGACTGGTCAGCATATGGTATAGCATAGCTGCTAAAAGCACTTTATGTCTTGAAATTAAAACACATCAAACTACAAGAATAAACTCTAAAAAGGATGAACTATCATAGAAATACGTGGGATGTGTTATTTTTAAAATCAACTAGCCTACTTGTATGCCAGGCAATGCAAAAATGATAAGTTGTAATGAAGTAATATAAGCAGAGGATATAAATAATTACTCCGTGACTGGACTTAAATGTGAACATTTCCTCCCCCCTGCAGCCTTCTCTGACCTTTTTGTACTTTTAATCATATCGCCCACGCTCTAGCAACAAGAACATAACTCAAAAGATGGTTTTTAAAATCTTGTTTAGATTGCTTGAGACCCTCGTGCTTACGTGGGCGTGTGGCAGCGCCCCCTTTTCACTATTTTTAGTTTATATCATCTCTACATGGCCAACCCTCCAAAAGGACGTAAATAACGCCTTTTTAAAAGTTAAGCTTAATTCTATTAGCTATTTCCTTTCTTTCTTACTAATACAACCGACCGGATTGAGAATACAACTTTATTTGATATGAAAGTCAGATTAAAGACTTAAGAGGACTATTTAATCTTACTTATTAAAGGATTTTTATGAGAAGGGGGTGAGGCGATATCTACGCTCAAGCGTAGGCGAGGCTTATCGGCCGGTCCCGAGGAGTCAGAGCAGACTTAACACTTTCTAGTAAGCTCTCATGCTTTCTTTCACCAAGTGGGCATACATTATGTCGGTTCAGGTAGAAAAAAATTAGTTTTGATAGTACGGGCAACTCATGTTACTAAAGAGTGATGGCTTACAGTCAGTGGGTATAGCCTGGCAGAGGAGTGATGGCTTACAGTAACTAGGTATAGCCTGGCAGAGGAGTGATAGCTTACAGTAACTAGGTGTATCCTGGCAGAGGAGTGATGGCTTACAGTAACTAGGTATATCGTGGCCGAGGAGTGATGGTGTACAATCATCAGATATATTCCAGCTGAGGAGTGATGGCTTACAGTAACAAAGTATAGCCTGGCAGAGGAGTGATGGCTTACAGTCACCAGGTATATACTTGTAGAAGAGTGATAGCTTACAGTCACCAGGTATATACTGGCAGAAGAGTGTTAGCTTACAGTCACTAGGTATATCCTGCCAGAGGAAGGATGGCCTACAATAGTTAGAAATACCCTGGCAGAGGAGTGATAGATTACAGTTGCTAGTTATATCTTAGAAGAGGAGAGATGGCTTACGGTAGCTAGATATTCACTGGCCGAGGAAGGATGGCTTACAGTTGCTAGATTTTCTCTGGCAGAGAAGGGATGGCTTACAGTTGCTAGATTTTCTCTGGCAGAGAAGTGATGGCTTACAGTTGCTAGATATTCCCTGGCAGAGAATTGATGGCCTACAGTCACTAGGTATATCCTGGCAAAGGAGAGATGGCTTACAGTCACCAAGTATATCCTGGCAAAGGAGAGATGGCTTACAGTCACTAAGTATATCCTGGCAAACGAGTGATGACTTACAGGTTGTAAGCCATTTCTCCGTTGCCATGATATACCTACTGTCACCAAGTATATCCTGGTAGGGAAGTGATGGCCTACAGCCACTGGGTATATACTGGTAGAGGAGTGATGGCTTACAGTCGTTTGATATACCCTGGTAGAGGAGTGGTGCTTCATCGTTAATAAAAATTAAACATGTCTTGAGAAAAGGCAGTTTATAGTTAAAATATTTATTTTATTTTAAAGCCATTAATAGCGGGGATGTCCTACCATGGTAATTTGACCTTTGACCCCAATTTGGAAAGTTAATTGACCTACTTTCCACATCCGGTTGATTTATCGTTACTCCCCCACCCACATCCCCCGGACACCCGGCGGGGATAGAGGGCCGCCACTACCCAGGGCTGATGAGTTTATCATATTTGATTTTAATGTGTGCCCATTAATATATGCGCCAAGGGTTTTGGGTAGGGGAGCGTGCAGTCTTAGGCATTACTCCAGCGACGTGCCGACAATTCTAGGCAGTGTGGGTGTTCAAACCCGGGACCATAATTAAACGGGTACCCGTCATTTGGCCTAAAAGGCATTTGGCCTAAAGTGTAGGCTAAACGCCTTTAGGCCAAATGCCTTTAGGCCAAATGCCTTTTAGGCCAACTGCCTTTAGGCCAAATGCCTTTTAGGCCAAATGCCTTTTAGGCCAAATGCCTTTAGGTCAAATGACTTTAGGCCAAACGCCTTTTAGGCCAAATGCCTTTTAGGCCAAACGACTTTTTGTAAAGTTAATTATTAGACCATTTATTAAAATATGTTTTGCTGTCTTCGGAAACATTCGTTAAGATTTGTAGTGATGCTAATAGATGGCGAGGTGTGTAGTGTTTAGTTAAATAGTATATACTACCGTTTCAAAATATATAAGTCTTTTCTAAATTTACTACTTCCCAAGGTATAGCAGCACGTCCATTATACTGTAGTACCACTTTTGTATGTTGAACTTTTTACATTGCCAAGGTTTTGTTCTAATTTTTGACAAGCCATCTTGTTAATGTGGGGAGTGCCAGGCCACCACCGTGGTTCGGATTCCACGTTAAACTGTAGGTCCTTCATTTCATCTCACAATCACCCTACCATTACACATTAGCGTAAGTGCATAACCCGAACGGGTAGTAAGACGTGGTGCTAATAATAATAATTTTTGTACCGTTTTGTATCAGAAATAAAAAGTTTTGTACCCGTGCCGTTTTTTATTAATTAGCATATACATGTGGTCACACCATTTTAATATTTTTTTTATTTTGAATTTTGAATATATTTTTTTTAAGTGCCAAAGTATATTTTATCAGTCTTTCTAAGTATATTTGTTTATTAATTTTGCTAAATGAATTAAACAATCATTCATTTTTTAATAATCATATTAACTTACTCGAGTTTGCCCACGGCTTCGCTCACATTTAAGTTGGGTAAATTATCTTATTTTTAGCAAATCATCTAAACCAGGTTTTCTCAAACTCTATACTCTTGAGCCTTATATGAACATAAAATTAATTGTTAAGACTCTTATTCTTAGAATAAAATAACTTTTTTACGTTAAAATACAAAAATGAGACATTTATTATTTAATTGATTTAATTATTTTCTGATAAGAGCTTTGTAGAAGTTTATAAAAATAGTAAGGTTTTGTAAGATATTAATTAATTTTATTGCTTCATAGGCCAAACAGAATATTAAATTTTTAGTCAATCATAATTTAGGCAAGTCGAAAGAAGTGAGAAATTGGTTCACACCTCATCTGAAATCCCTTCGCGCCTCGCAGTTTGAGAAACCCTGATCTAAACTACCAAAAATACAATTTCAGACACGTATGAGGCGAAAACTTTGTATGTTGATGAAGCCACAAATTAACTACTACCTATAAGAAGTAAAATCTATTTTATAAATATATATATATATATATAATCTATTGTATATATATATGCAGTCTTTGCATCAATGTTTGCTCGCTTACGCAGAGACATTGTTGAAATGAACACCAAAAGAAATAGTTTAAATTTACTAACTTAACATGAATTAATTTGAAAGAATCACTCTAGTACTAAGCACCTCAGCTTATCAAATAAATTGTTCTGTTAGTAATTGTTTCTATTGGTTTTTGAAAATTTTCCCTTCTCCTCCCCAATCATAATTTCTTTAACTCCCATTTAAACACATAGTTTTAAGAATACTTTCTTTATCTATAGTTGTTCTTCTACCTGCCAGCCAAATTTCGATTTTAAACTATAGATAAAAGGTTTTTTATAACTCCCCCCGCCCCTCCGTTGATTTCATGGAGTTACATTTTAAAATGCTCAGACTTATTAGTTATTTGGAGTGGTGCATTTACGGGCATGCCAAAATTCGATTTTTAACGACATTGCACTGAGATGTAGTAGTTTCTATTAATTTTGTAGATTTTGGATTCCTTATTCCCAACCCACTTTGAGAAATTTAGAGTCTAACGTTATTTTGGCTATCTGGGATTTGATTTATCTTTATTTATCTGTCAAAATTTATTTTTTTCCTAATCTCAAAAAGTTTTTTTCTTTATTAAACTCCATCACCACTATTTCTCAGAATGCAATTTTAAATAATAATAATAATAATAATAATAATAATAATAATAATTATTATTATTATTATTATTATTATTATTATTATTATTATTATTATTATGTAAATGTCTATTTGTATTGTTTCCCGTACCTAATTAATACATTTAAATTCTTTACAATACAGAGAAGTAATTAAATATATTAGTTTTTGAAAATGTTGACCTCCAAGCTCCCCTTCCTCCTGCAATTACTCAACTCACTGAGAAATTTCAAATTTTAAGGTTTATTTGGTCATCTTGATGGGTCCTTCCTTATACTAAGGCTACTAGAGTTGTAGGGAAGGCTTGTTCACTTTACCGGCCAGCACTCAGCTCTACCCTAACACGCAGCGCTGCTGTAACGTCTGCTCGTGAACTAGCCAAGCTTGATTCTGTTCGGATCATGTGACTGTGTAGTGCAGCACTTTTTTAAAATTATTATTCAGCACCACGTCTTACTACCCGTTCGGGTTATACGCCTAAGTACTAATTACGCTAATGGATTAGGAATTGGGAAGGTTGAATTAGTGGAAGTGAACCCGCATTTGCGTGGAGGGAGAGTGGAAAACCATTGAGGAAAAACCACCCCCAGTTCACCCGACCGAGATTCAAACCTCGATCTCCCCATCCTCAGCAGTTGAGCTCAACACGACTAGCGCGTTAGCTATCTACGCCACCGAGGCGGGTGCGCTCGTTACTAACTTCTTATTTATGTCAAGTATGCTTCCAAAGTCAATGTGAATAGTAAATGTTTGTATGTTTATTGTAAGCTTTCTTATTATTTATGCGTGAAGGGTTACGAAAAGTGTCATACCGATACTAAGAAAATGCCGGGTAAGCGTTGTATCGTTGCCGTATGCAATAAAAGTAATCTAAGAGATATGGTGTTATACACCATGACTTCCCTAAAGATTCTGATGTCAGATGAAGATGTATTCCCTTCTGAACGAGATGGAAAATCATGATTCATATTTTATTTGCGCAGAACATTTTTTCACCTAATGAATATGAACAAGACCTTCAGCCCTAACTGCTGTAATTTCCTTAAAAAAGCAAATTAAAATCGCCCTTATTTGTGATGTCTCCGAAAATGTTATCCAAAGGGAAAATATATCACCCGTGAATCTAGGCATTGTATTAGATTTACGAAATAAATAGTAAGTGATTTCATGGCGGGTAAACATGTCACCCCCAATAGTTTTACTTTATGGAAAAGTCCCCTTCTATAGTGAATTTAATTATTTGTTTAAATAGTTTACTTAACTGCAAGATTTCACATATGCATTTTATAACCTTATTATCCAAATCGATCTTGCTTCATTAATGTGGACAGTAGTCTGGAAGAGAAATCTCCCCATGCAAGGTGGATATATTTTTATGATATCCGTGCCATCTTAAAACATACTTTAGAAACATTATTTCTAAATTTAATAAATCACGTGGCTGTTTGACACACATAAATATGTTTTGTACAAGAACATAGTTTATTGTAGTACATGAACAAATGTGTATAGTACGCAAGCTAATGAAAGAATTAAGGTATTTGGTGACGTAAGTGTTACCTTAAATTATGTGTTAACTTTTCAATATAAATTTAATAACCCTCTTGTAAGTAGGCCTATTCATAAACCAATTTGTAGTATAGTGAAAGTCTTGAATTTATATTAATGTTCAAATGAGTGTGTCAAACTATATATTTAAAGGATAATATTAGATTCAGCTACATTTATGTTATATAAGTTGGTAATAATATATGCCCCCCTCAAAGTTGGAGATAATATGTGTGTCCTCCACCTATATCCCCCACCCGCCCCCGCTCAGTTGGAAATAAAGTTGTCCTCTAAGATTGAAGTTCAAATCCCAGCCGGGTGTAACAAGGGTATTTTTCCCTAAAATGGTACCCCACTCTCAATATACGCAAATGTAGGTACATTCAATCTAAAATGTAACATTCCTCATTCCTGGTTCATTAGGGTAAATTGATGTATGTGTACAACTCAAACGGGTAGTAAGTCACAATGGAAAAAAACCTATTGTGATGACTATCAAGAGTATCGGCGAAGCTTTATTAGTGTTGGGCGAGGTAGTTTGTAAAAACACTATTTTTAAGGAGTTTTTAGGTGATTGACTCCAAGCCAGTGGAAAATATTTGAAAATGGAATGCCACTAAAAGCTATTTGGGGTCTCCCTTAAGCATTTAGAAATAATAATAGATTGTTTTAGAATCTTTTTGAAGTTTGATGCAAACCATCTTTCAACTTCAAATTCAAGTATATCAGAGGGAAGTTTAACAAACTGGAGGAAGGCACATTTCGATGGGGAGAGAAAAATTGGGTAATACCCCACCCTATCAACCCTTCCCTCTTTCCCAGTTCACGCTCAATGAGTGACACTCGATATAAAACTAGTGACAGACACACCGTAGAATGTAGATTATTTCCTCAGAGTCTGACAAACTAACTTAAATCTAGAACAAATACAACATCCAGCCCCTCGGCAGTTAATACATCACTGTGAAAGGGGAAAAGCACAGTCAACCAATGATACGTTTTTCGGACATTCCGGGAATCGAACCCGGGACATTAAGCTCAGTATACAAACACGCTACCAACTGAGATAAAGTGTCGGACTGTGTATTGAAATCAACATTTAGTACGGTTTATGTGTTGTTAGCAAAATAATTCTATATTACGTGATAAAATAATTACACCTCTGTACACAAATAAAAAACTGGTACGTTGGTATTAACGCTGTAAGCTACCTGGTCTCATAAGTCATCGCACTCAAAATATAACTTGTTTTTGAGTGACGCGGAGGTCGGGGTGTAGTGTAGTTCTTCTTTTATATTCATTCATGTATTAAATTATAAAAGACTTGTGAGATTTAAATGTATTTATTGAATGATCATAATACTAGTGTAAATATTTTTATGAGAGTTCGGCCATTCATTTTTTCTGGTACAAAGGCTCCTTCGGTCTAAAATGTGAGAACCCCTGGTCTAAGTCAATATATGTTAATGCGTTGAATAACACGCTCTGGTAGCTTTGTCAGTTCGAAGTACTTTAGTATTAATTTTAACCGAAATTGGGTGGGGTGCGAGTGAAGTCTCTATAAGCTAGGTCCTCGGTGTAATAACCCATATCTTGTGTTAAGAGACTTAAAAACTAAAACGAACTTAATTACCAGAATGGTGGCTACTAGTTATATACATTTTCTTGTATACAATGTATGGAAGCTACTATGGTTGTGCTTTTTTCAAATGAGAATATAAGAGGCACTTTTAATATGTGTGTGTTTTGAATATAAAGTCTTAAACCAAGTCTTAAAAAGGAGCCTATGTATACGACTCATCTTCTGTGTCTAATGTTTTAGTTATAAAGTAAATAATTTATGTTTGTATTGAAATTATTGGGGGTTATGGGGGAAGGTGCCCCTTTTACTCCACCCATTGAGTGCGCCACTGGTTCTAAGTAAACGCTTAGTGAGAGGTCATTTTATCATAGATATAATTAATTTATAAAATATGATAGTTATTAAAATGGTTTTTATGAACTTATAATGCTCCTTTTTCTCGTCAAGTGAAAAAATCAAAAGTATATCCATTAGCTTTTATTTAATTAAAGGGTACTAAACTTTTAGTTCAAAACCCTTTTAAAAAGGTTTAGATTATATATATAATGTTAATAATGAATACTTTGAGCCAGTGTGTTAAAGAGTCTCTCATTTTATATTATTAAGTCAATATAGTAAGTATAGTATTTATCTTAAAAATGTTAAATAAAGTTTAAATGTAATTATAATTATACAAAAATGTACATTTGTTATATTTGAATATGATGTATTTTCACTGTCTAAAATATGTTTTTCAAGTAAATAGAGTAAGCTCTAGTAGTGTTGTTTTTTCATTGTATCTTCACGCCAGTCAATGCTTTCCACATTTAATAGTAATTAGAAGGTAGGTATGAGGAAGATAAAATTATGAGAAGTACCCTCGTTTGCGTGGAAAAACGGGAAACCATTTAGGAAAAATTACCTTAAGTACACCGTGTAATTGAGCAGGCGCGGTATGCACATTTTTGTCCTCGATTCATTATTTTATAGTAAAAATCTTTCTTTCAAAAATGAAGATGAAATATATATTTAAAAAAATTAGATATCACTAAACTTTACACAAAAATATACAAATCAATACATTATTTAATCTATATAAAGCAAAGGATGAAGCAAGACAGAGGTACCCGCCAACAACTTGTGAAACTCAAAACAAATTATGTTAGTGGGTTTGAAAAAGAACCAAAGGAAAGTTGCCGGGGAACAATGAATTTTTTTTATGGTTTATTTCAAGGTCGTTTGCTATTATTAGGAATGGAGGGAGGAAAGGACTGCTGCCTAAACCCACCCTTCAAAGTCTCTTGTAGAGTGCGACGGAGAAGAGAGAAAGAGAAGATTTAGCCTGTTTGCCACGTAACTCAAGTTGGCCCGCCACATTGCTGAAAAAAAACCTTTTTTGTCTAATCGTTTGTGCTCTATTTGTGCTCATATGTGCCCGAACATGAACATTTTTGCTGTGAAACTGGCCAATTTAGAAAATATTTAATGTGGTGGGCCAACTTGAGCTCAAGCTAGCCCACCACATATTGAAAAACACAACATAACAAAATTTATTTAAGTCAATCCATTGTGCTTCATTTGTGCTCATATGTGCCCGAAAATGAACATTTGTGCTTTAAAATTAGAAAATCTAAAGAACAATTAATGTGGCGGGCAAACTTGAGTCTTCCTTATACCATAACCTGTAGAAAAAATTGAATTCAAGCTGGCCCGCCACATTTTTAAATATCAATGTAACAAAATTCTGTTTTCACCATTCGTTTGTTTTTCGTTTGTGCTCATATGTGCCCAAAAATGAGTATTTGTGCTCTATAATTAGAAAATCTAGAAAACAGTTAATGTGGTGGGCTAGCTTGAGCTCTAGTTGGATCGCCTTCATTAAATGTTATCTAAAAGGCCTAGATTCACAGCCCTAACGTTAATTTTCGGGCACATATGAGCACAAACTAAGAACAAACGAATCGTGAATACAGAATTTTGTTACATTGATATTTAAAAATGTGGCTGGCCAGCTTGAACTATATTTTTCTACAGTTTATGATATAGGGAAGCTTCAAGTTAGCCCGCCACATTAAATGCTCTCTAGATTTTCTAATTTTAATGCACAAATGTTCATTTTCGGGCACATATGAGCACAAATGGAACACAATGGATTGACTTAAATAAATTTTGTTATGTTGTGTTTTTCAATATGTGGCGGGCTAGCTTGAGCTCAAGTTGGCCCACCACATTAAATATTTTCTAAAATGGCCAGTTTAACACCACAAATGTTCATGTTCGGGCACATATGAGCATAGAGCACAAACGATTAGACAAAAAAAGATTTTTTTTCGGCATAGTGGCGGGCCAACTTGAGTCACGTCTGTTTGCCTCTAGGCTATAAGAGTGTCACTTTTTGGAATGGGAGAACACAAGCGATCCTAGCGGTGAGATATTTTTACCAACCAAAGCTCGTCAGATTTATCCCTCTGGCCTCTGCTGCAGCCATTGGCATTTCGGAGGTCCACTTGCTTACATCGTACGTTTTTCTTACCCTAGGAAGTTATCATCCTGTAAAGGCTACTACATTTTGTATTTTTACGTTTTATGAAGACTTAAAAAAAGACCAACGACAATTCCATAAAATCTTTTGTATTTTTTTCACAAGTTGAAATAATTCCTGAGAATGCTTTGCAAATTACTAGGAGGGAAATTAGTATATAGTTTTTAAATAAAGGACCTATTGTGTTAACATAGCCCATGTTGTTAATAATATCACCGTAATAAAAATAGTTACACTGTTTGAAAAAAATAACTGTACTAATTTTATATAATAATAGTTATAATAATTCTAACAATAATAATAGAGTTAAGGATCTAGTCAAAACCATAATTTAAGTTTATATATATATATATGACCATTGTAATATTTACTGGCAAAATTTATTTAATGCGTCACTAATATTTATATATTAATTATTAATACAATAGATAAAAAAAAATATGTTCATATATATCTCAGTAGCGCTAAACGAAAATCGGGCGTCACTTCAGACAAATTTAAAGTGGGTGGGTTGAATATTGGTTTCCACTTTCATTTTGCCTTTCGGAATAAGTTGTCAAAAGTCCCCATAATTTGAATGTACGCATATAATTTTACCGAGCGTAAACGATGCTTAGAATAGGATTTTCTTATTGTTTTTCATTAACTTTATGACCGTGAGATATATTAACAAGGAAATAATATCGGAAATCTATATATAAAAAAGGTGATATAGTGTTTTGTGAACTACTGATCTAGTTGTATGTAGAATATTGTCAATGTTTTTAGAAATATTGTAACTACCTTGCATCAGTTGTGCTATCTATATTCAGATGAAACAACTAACAGTACCTTTTACTTTCCGAAGATAACCGAAGGTTTTAAATTTACATTTTAGGCCAAATGACTTTAGGCCAACTGCCTTTTAGGCCAAATGCCTTTTAGGCCAACTGCCTTTAGGCCAAATGCCTTTAGGCCAAACGCCTTTTAGGCCAAATGCCTTTTAGGCCAAATGCCTTTAGGCCAAACGCCTTTAGGCCAAACGCCTTTTAGGCCAAATGCCTTTTAGGCCAAATGACTTTTGGTTTCATTTTTAGGCCAAATGCCTTTAGGCCAAATGCCTTTTAGGCCAACTGCCGCGTCCCCAATTAAACAGCCAGTGTTTGGAGCTCGCCCCTCGTAATCCACATACTGAGAGCAGTGGAGCCTGATTACTAATGAGTGAAGAAACTATCAAAGAGAGCATTTGCGGTTAATTTCCCGGGTCCCCAAGGCATTCATTACATGTTCAATCAGGAAAATACCGTTCAGCTTCCTAATTATTACGCCAAGAGTGCTGCGCTAAATGTCATTAACGTTGCGATTGTTATCTACGGTAAAGGAATTCTATAGTAGGGTTTTGACCGAAAAGCACAATTACTTCATGAGTCATGTGTGAATATTCTAAACTGTTCTTCTTACCAAACAACTTGAATATATTCATACAAGTCTGTGATCTGATAGATACGGAGCAGAAAGTTTGTATTTTTAAACTGTTATTCCTACGGCAATGTTGTTTGCAAAAAATATTATTATTATTATTATTATTATTATTATTATTATTATTATTATTAATTATTATTATTATTATTAGCACCGCGTCTTACTACCCGTTCGGGTTATATGCACTTACGCTAATGTGTAATGGTAGGGTGATTGTGAGATGAAATGAAGGACCTACAGTTTAACGTGGAATCCGAACCACGGTGGTGACCTGGCATTCCCCACATTCACTAGATGTCTTGTCAGAGGTGAAGGAAGGGTTTGGCAATCAGATAAATCTTTGCCGGGACCGAGGATTGAACCCCGGCCGCCAGCATAGAAGTCTGACACCTTACCCCTAGACCACCAGGTCACCATGCAAAAAATACAAGTTTGTATTTGCCATTTGTACCAAACAAATTAAATATATTCATACGTCAAATCAGTTAGATACTGACAACCGGTAAAGAACTCATGTGATATGCAGATGATCAATGTTGATGTTTCAGTGGGCCATACATGGCAATGCGTCTTGGATTATACGCTAATATGATAGGGGTGAGGAAATGCACACCCAATTGCGTGGTTAAATCACCCTCAGTGCACACGGCTGTGGTTCAAACCAGGCTCTCCTCGTTCTCAGCAAACGAGACAAACACGAGAGAGACGCCTTATATCATTCAGTCACTAAACCTTGCAGTGATTTTAGGGACCAACAACACACCCCTCCTGTAAAATTGGTTTGTATAAGTATCCGTCATACTAACATGTACCACGAGTAAGGTAGAAATGTTCCAGTACACTTGACAGCAAATATGTGTGAATATTATAAACTGTTCCTCCTACAGATTATAAACGGTTCTTCCTACCAAACAACTTAAATATATTAATACGGCAAGTTCATGATTTGATCATAAAGTATGTATTTTTAAACTGCTATTCCTACAAGAATCATACTATAGTTGTTCCATGATTTTCCTACGTCAAAGTTGATTGCAAACAATATAAGTTTGTAGTTGATCTTTCTAACAAACAAATTAAATGCATTCATATGTCAAGTCAATGAGATACTGACAGTCAGTAAAGGACTCATATGTCAAGCCATGTGAGCTTCAGACGATCAATGTTGATGTCTGAGAGCCATACATAGCATAGAGTCTTACAAGTCGATCGGGTGAGGAAGTGCACACGCAATTGCGTGGAAAAAAATCACCCTCAGTGCAGCCTGCTGGGGATCAAACCACGCTCTTTTCGTTCTCAGCAGACGAGCCAAACACGAGCGTGACAGTACGCCTCAGAGAGGGATTCGAACCACAACCTCCACCTACATAACTAGATGAGTTACAAACACCCTTTCTGGCTAAACGTCTATATATTAAGAAAATGTTCCACCAGGGATTCAACTCCAACCCCCTCCACCAGAATTAGATGATGGAGTGACCACAGGGATTATAACCTCGATATCTGTCGTGGTTATTGCGCTGTGACAATACGCAACGATGATCAAGACACAATTGATCATATAATGGTATATTAGATCTAATTTATCAACGAAGCTAAATTAAAATTTATTATTATCCAATAGGATGCGAGAAAATATGTAGGATACATCCGAATGAGATTTTGTATAAAAACCGTTGCATTTTGAAAATTTTTTCATTATACTTCTGACCTTAAAGCTACGTTTTTCTAGCGATGCAATACATGCGCGTCACAGTACACAGTGCGTTGAGGGAAGCGTAGTACGTATCACGCCATGCAATTGTTTTTTCCTAGACAGATGTACAGCGCTCCTTCGTATTTAGTTGTTTCTCAGGTGTACGTGGAGCTCTCTAGTATTAAGCATATATTTTTTCTAATTAATGTACTACCTAAGAGGAGAAGGGTGTTAGCGTTAATGCTAATGAAAGAAAAACAGGATTTGGAGGATGCTGTAGACATTTTAGCAGCCCAAAGCCTTGAAGACTTGGAAAAGTGTAGTGAAATGTATATGAGTAGGGACAGTGAGGGAGTTTTAAGACACTTATATACAAGCATCTTTTGGACGATGAGATGAAATTTAAGGCGTATTTTAGATTCACACGGGAACGATTTTCGTTTCTAGTGAGTCTAATTGTAGAAGATTTGAAGGTGGAGCCAACCAATTGAGGGCAGAATCCACTATCGCCAGTTATAAAACTTGCTCTTACTTTAAGGTACGCATTGGCAGTTTTAATAAAATAACCCAGACTAAATTAATTTTAATAATGATTTTGATGATCGAATCGAAACTGTACTGTAATTCTAAAACATAAAAACATAATGACAAATTAACGGGCAGAAATGAAAGCCATGCTTTTACCAGAATAACCCTTTATTACCATTTCAAAGATTTATAAAAAAATATCGGAATTTGTGAAAATACCACATTGTTATTAAAGTATTTAAAGTTTCAAAAGATTACCATGACTAGGTTGTTTGTAAAATTCCCTTGTTTAGTACTGATTCATCTAGATATGATTCACGTGAAATCGGGCCAGGTGTACGAACCTCTTGGCATGAAGTGGTAGATGTAATGAAGGATTCACTTTGCGAAACAGCAGATGATGTGCTAGGCAGATTGGCATAGTTAAAAGTTGACAAGGTCTGCACAGGAGGTAGCTGACGACGTATTTCCAAGTCACTAACAATCTTGAATATTTTGATTTTTTCTTCAGTTTTTTCGGATGGAGTAAATTGCTTGACAGCTTCCGTAATTGCCTTGAAAAAAAATATCGATCTCATCATCTCTTTGAATTTCAGGCTCAAGAATTTTTTCTATACATTAAGAAAGTTACACTCGCTCTTCACCTCTCTGTTTCAGCATGCCAATAATATCATTATTTTTTATTTTTTGGGACTTATTTTTATTTTTTAACCGTGGATTTGTGTGCGCTGCTGTGAGGTCAGCGTGCACTATATTTGTATCGTGTACTTCAGGTGGATCATCTTCCACAATGCCATCAAAATTTTCATTATCTTCACAACCACCTGTCAGGCCTACATATATGACCTCTTGATTGTCACTCTCTCGTGTATTACTATAACCACTGAAACAATAATTTGGTTTATTATCACCGCATCTTATAACCTGTTCAGGTAACACGCATATATTACACTCTATTGGGGTAAGTATGAGGAAGGAAGCATTTTATAGTTAATCTACCCATATTTGCGTGGAATAATAGTGACCATTTAGGAAAAACAACCTCCAGTAGACCCGACTGGGATTCTAACCCGATCTCCCCGTCATCAGCAGGCCAGCTTAACACGATAACTTAGACCGTTCGGCCAATGAAGCGGGTCTGAAACAGGTTAGGTTAGTATAGGTTATGATAGGTAATGTTAGGTTGCCATTTAAATGTTAAGAGGCTACTTTTAAAGTATTTGAATTTCAAGCAAAATAAATGGTAAAACATTTCCTTCTGGGCTCCCGCACTCCCTATGTCCACGAGCCTCTGCGTCAGTGGGCCATGTATGTCAAATATAATTATGTCGTATTATGTTACAGTAAAATGTACACTCACTTTCATTCGTCCTCCACGTCATCAAGGAACCTCAACCTGTCCCAATACGTTGCTCTCTTTTTCTTTGCCGGCACCTATTTTTTCCTCTCTTCTTTGCCTTCTGAAGTTGTCACGAATGCTTTTCCATCGTGTTTTACACTGCTCATCTAGAAAAAATAAAGGAGGATTATAGTTTAATCCACAAATTTAATCATAATGGAATAATTTACCATCAAGTTTTGTGTTTTTTATTTTTGTTACTCTTTCAGATTCCTGGCAACTGGTGAGTCATTCCACTCCCTAGCGTTCTCATACCGAATTTATCACAAATTCTATTTCTAAATTTGTCCCGTAGGTTCTTGAAGCATTGAAAATGAACTTGCAAGAAATGTGTATTCCTACTGCGTCTCAGATAGACTGGAATGAGAAGGCGAAGGAATTCTGGAATCGCTGGGCCTTTCCGAACTGTGTCGCTGGACTGGATGGGAAGCATGTACGGATTATTTCACCTGATAACTCTGTAAGTCTTTCTCACAATTTCAAGGGATTCTTCTCCATTGCACTTTTTGCAATGGTGGATGCAAACTGAAAATTCATTCTAGTCGATGTGGGATCATATGGTAAGGAGGGCGATGCTGGAATATTCAACAAATATAACATTGGTAAGTTGGTAAAATATGGGTCTCTTTTTCCCTCCTCCGCAATATTTACCCAATTCAAATAGTTTGCTCCCTCATGTCGTTGTCGGTGATGAGGCCTTTAAATTGGATAAACATGTCTTGAAACCGTACTGTTAAAAACAGGCTGTAGTTGATGTCAGCAAGAGGAACTACAATTATGCATTATGCAGAGCTCACAAAGTAACAGAAAATGCGTTTGGAATTATGTGTGTTGTGTTTTGAATTTTTTTTCACACCAATTAATTTGAAACCAGAGACAGTTGACTTGGTAATCTTTGTCTGTTGCTGTCTTCACAACTTATTGAGGGATGAGTATCTTACAAGTAACCCCCAAGGGGACAAGTCCAAGAGTATGAACTGCCGACAGAAAATATGATACACATGGCTGGAGTTGGTGGGTTTGCAAAGTCAGAAGGTTTCAAAGTGAGAAGCCGATTTACCAACTACTTTAACGATGAATACTATAACAAGAAAATACAAGACTTATTTAAAAAATATAAAATAGAGTATAAGGCTTGTGGTTGGACTAGTGGACACAATTTCTTTATTGTAAATTATGTTACGCCTGAATTTAAATTTCAGAAACATTGATTTAATAAGGCCACATGTTTTTAAAGTATGTTGTGGTGGTAATTCTTTTTTATGGTTACCCATTGTACAGACAGGAATGAAGATAATTTTAGTGTAGTCTACTTAATAAAGATAGTTTTAATTACCTGATTTATTTATGGTTTTTCCTATTTCAATCCAGATTATGTCCTTTTTCATGTTATCCTTATGCTCCGGATCACTAATTTCCCATAGAATCTCATGTCCGAAAATCAAATATATCAATTCCCCGTCATCATTCCAAGAAAAGCGGGTCCCATTTCAAACACATTCAGTATACAAGTAATGACTGCAATAAACACACCAAAACGTCTTAATACGCCGCGCAGGTCGCAATTGACTGCTCCAAAGGCAGGCGGGCTGTTGCGTCGCACGCATCACGTTGTTTAGGAAAAGACTCATATTTAACTCCTATTATTCAAGTGCTCACCGCATTACGTGCTGCGCCGCGCATGTATTACGTCGCTAGGAAAACGTAGCTTAAGCGGAAATAAATAAAAAAATGAGCTTCAATCGTACATCAGGATGTCTGCCTGACGGAGTAAACGAAGGTATGTAAACATTGTGGACAAAATTATTTATGTTATAACTACTGACCCCCTAATATTTAGATTATGACTTTCAATTATTTTTTGTGTGGGTGTTACTAAACTTTATAGACATTTTAAAAATAATGATGACTTATATATTTATTTAATAATTTATTTTATTAATTAAAAATATTAACGGTGACTTTCTTTAGTAATTTAGTTTGTATATTATATTAACATCGGATGCTTTTTTGGCTGGCTGTATGTAATACAACTGTTATGTATCTTTCGACCCGAATATAATCTAGTGCAGCAGTTCCCAAAGTGTGCTCCGCGGAGCACTTGGTGCTCCACGAAACATCTCCAAGTGCTCCGCGGAGAGATTGTAAATAAAAATAAAATAAATGTGACAAGATCTCAAAATTGTTTATTTGTGCGGTCATGAACTGTTTTTAGATAAGTATTGTGTAGAAATAATTTAGCTCCTGCATCGTGCCGTAAAGCAGTGTAAATAGCAAGTATTACGGATCCAAAGTGCATTGTCATTCGGCACCTCAGTCAGGTTTACCCGCCCGCACCTTCTCGGAACCACACAAAACATTGAGAAGATCCGTGAAGCACAAAGACTTCACGCGGTGAAACCAGACAGATAGGCTCAATGGCGCCAGCTAATCCCAGCTCAATGAGAGCCTCACCGTACTTAAAGATCCGATTGTTAGCTTTGAAACTTTTACAGAATTTTCTGGAAAGTCTCTATTGTATATTAAAAACTCTTTGTTTCTTCGCTCCTTCATTCTGTTGCAGTTCATTCAATGTTTAGTCGAGAGTCGAAACGAGTCAAATTGCAGTGCGGTGTTATTTTTTCACGAGTACTTTTGTTGTGTGATTTTTTAAAAGTAATTACGTTAATAACTTTAATGGATCTTCCCTCTTGAGGATGAAACACATACCTATTACAGGTTTTTTGGAGCACCTACGTAGTGATTTAGAAAATATCATAGATTTGCTTTCAATGGATCGCTGGCTGAAGTCTGGATCCTTAAAAAAGACTATTAAAACCTCCTCCACAGTTCCTCCAGTAGCTATGAAAGCATCAACAGCTATTAGGTATGTACAAATGTTATGTTAGATGATTTTTTTTTTAACGTTGAATAGTGTTTATCTATTGGGGTCTGCTAGAATAAGAGCGTGTGTCATTAAAACAAGTAACAGCTTTGGCTGCCAATAACACAGGACCTAAAAGAAGAGATAGGGACTAAGGTACATACAACTTTATACAAATTAAATAGTAAATAAAGACTTTTCAGTATATGCAATGCATGTTGTACATATTGTTGCAATTTTAACAAAAATAGATTTCAGCTCAGGTTATTTTCAAATTTTGGCCTGTTAATTGGTAGTAACCTTGAAGCTGCAGCCAATTTGATGTCACCAAGCGATAGGATAAGATGGTCACTCACATTTAACAAGCAATGTGAGCAAACATGCGAGAAACATTTACATTCTTAAACAATATTCAACGTTAATTTAGGAGCATGGTTCTTTGATCAAGTGTTTTATTAAATACTAGACATTTATTATTATTATTAATATTATTTACCCAGGTGATATGAATATTATTTTTATATTGTAGTATGGAAGAAGATGGAGCAGTTGCCAATGCTAGAATTGCTGGACAGGATGAAGGGTTTTTAGACGAATCAGCGACAGCAGGTATGACAGAAACTTCTGAACTGTTGAAAGAACTGCCTAGTACTAGTTCTTTGGAGATCACTGCCACAGGTAAAAAAATTATAAAAAGGAAGTATCACGATTCCTACTTGGATATTGGATTGGTTGAGACTAGTAACAACAAACCACAGTGCGTAGTTTGCATGAAAGTTTTGCCAAACAGTGCGATGTTCCCAGAAAAAATGCGCCGTCATTTTGAGGGGGTCCATCCAGAATGCAAGGGCAAACCGACTGATTTCTTCATAAGGAAGTATGGTGAAATTATACAAGCCCAGAAAATTATATCTTATCACTCAAAAACAGTTAATGAACAGGCTTTGATGGCGCCCTACTTAGTCAGTTACCGAGTTGCTCAAGCTGGCGAAGCCCATAACATCGCTGAAAACCTTATAAAGCCTTATGTAAAGGACATAGTTGAATGTATGCTGGATGCAAAAGCCACGAAACTGGTAGACACCGTTCCTTTGTAAAATAACACGATTTCGCGACCAATAGGGGACTTAGCAGAGGATGTGAAAGCTACTTTATTTCACGAATAAAATGCACTAAGTTTTCGCTCCAAATGGATGAATCAACGGATGTGGCTGGATTAGCAATTTTAATAGTATTTGTACGCTACCAATACTTGGAGTATTTTCAAGAGGATCTGCTTCTCTGCAAGCCTTTACCAACTAACACAACTGGCGCTGAAATTTTCAAATTTATAGAAGAATTTTTCACAGTGAGTGACATCCCATGGGATAACTGCGTTGATGTGTGCACGGATGGCGCAAAGTCCATGACTGGGAAGACGTCCGGTGCTATCTCAAGAATAAAACAAAAAGTCAAGGAATGCAGCAGTAGCCACTGCATCCTCCACCACCATGCCCTTGCTGTGAAAAAAATGCCACCCTTCCTAAAAGAAGTCTTGGACGAAAGCGTGAAAGTAATTAATTTTATCAAATATAGACCTAAAAATACAAGACTATTCAAGCTGTTGTGTGAAGACATGGGGAGTCTACATACGTCTTTACTTCTTCACACAGAAGTAAGGTGGCTTTCTCGTGGCAAAGCTTTGACTCGGCTCTTTGAAATGAGGGCTGAAGTCAGAACCTTCCTGATTGACAATGACTTCGCTTTGGGATACAGGCTGTGTGATGAGCATTGGGTTATGAAATTGGCGTATTTAGCAGACATTTTAAAAAAAGTTAATGACTTAAGTATCTCACTTCAAGGGAAAGCAGTAACCGTTTTTGACGCCAGCGATAAAGTACAAGCGTTTAAAAAGAAAATAAAGTTTTGGGCGGATTCAATGAAAAATCTAAATCTAGACAATTTTCCAATGGTAAAAGAATTTAGAGAAGAACTAGATTCTGACGTACTCGAATATATCTTAAATGAGTTTCACGTTCATTTGCTAATTTTGCTTGATAGTTTCAACTGTTATTTTCCAGAAGAATTCCACGATAAAATAAAAGAGAACTGTTGGGTTGTAAACCCATACTCTGCTGTGTCGGAAAAGCCAGCCTGTCTGACTTCACACCAGTATGAGTGTATGATTGACTTGACATCAGATTCTGTGGTAAAATATAATTTTGCAACTAAGAATTCACTAACAGCATTTTGGTGTCAGCTAAAAGACGAATTTAAAGTTTTATCAGATAAAGCGAAAATCATCCTTTTACCCTTTACAACAACTTACTTATGTGAATCAGGATTCTCTGCTTATGTGGCTACTAAAACAAAATATAGATCCCGCCTGAATGCAGAGCCAGATAATCGGTTGCAGCTGTCACAAATTAAACCAGATATAGCCACATTGTGCAAATCAAAACAGTCCTATCCCTCTCATTAGAATCTAGGTTTTTTGGCTATGCTTTATCGTTCTTTTTCGATACCAAGCTACATTTTTTATTTTGAAACTGTAATACCTTATATAGGTGAGTAGTAGTGTATATTTACACTACCTGCTTTGAATTCGTTCTCAAATGTGTTGCATTACTTTATGTTTTTTGTTGTTGGTTTTCGTTTATGTATTTAAGTAAGTTCCTTATTTCTCTGAAATTAGTGTAGAAAAAACATTTATAATGAATAAAACTTGATGTTTAAGGTGAGTATGCAGCGGACGCGAGTTAAGGAGAGTTAATTTAAAGTTTCTAGAACAAAACTTTTTTTTTTGCCAAAATAAGAAAACTATTGCTTCTATAAAAACATAGAGTTTAATTTTCTTCACATGGTGACCTCATTAGTTGTTGAATATCTGTCGTGAACAGAGCAGCATTATCTAAGAAACTTTTTAAATTAAGAGAAAAATTTGTTATTAAATTCCAGGACATCCTTGACAGATATTCAAGAAATATTGATCTCGCCATGAGAAGAAAATTAAGCTCTATGATTCTATAGAAGCAATATTTAATTTATTTGATCCTAAAAAAAGTATTGCTATTAAAAGTGCAAAAACACTCGCCTTTTCTTGCGTCACCTGCATCCCCACCTTAACATGTCCAAATGCTTAAAAATTCGTTTCCAGAGCCAATAATGCTGTCATTCGGTTACTACCTATGTAGGTGCTAGGTGAAAATATCTTAGCCTTTATGCCGAATACACGTATGTGCAAAATTAGTGTTTAGAGAAAAAAAACGTAAAGTTCTAATTTTCAATGTCTTTCAATGGGAAACATTAAGTTTGGATCAAAATATAAGCGATTTTGAATTCGAAAAATAGTTCGTGCTTTTGTTATATGATAAAAAAAATTGTCTAGCAACTTGAAAATGCAGTTACGTAAAAACAGCCAAAACTGAACATGGTCTAAGGGCAACGATAGTGCTCCGTCACGAATTTCTCTCCTGAGAAGTGCTCCGCGACTCAAAAAGTTTGGGAAACGCTGATCTAGTGTATGTTTTATTAGGATTTACCGAAGGTTGGATCGAAGGGGAAGAGTCCATCAGAGCCATACTGGAAAATTTCCCAGAGGACGGAGTTTGTTTGGCCGAAATAGCTGCTTCATATGGTAAGTTTTGTAACTAAGATGTTTGGTCAGACACACACTCCTCGAATCGGGACCACCCAAATATTTGGTTTAAGGGTGGTGCAAAGATAACGCTGGGACTAGACAATTTAGAATGAGTAGGTGGGTGGATTGAAGAGTGTAACAAGATTAAATTCCCCCAGCGTTCTTTGCTCAAACTACTGACATGTAAATACTGTGCCATAATTATGTTTTAGAAAATTGTGAGCTCACCGGCTTAATACCTACCACCCGTCCCACGACTGTTCTTCAGCGGGTGAAAGGTGTTTGTACCGTCAGCCACTACAATGATGACATCTATAAGGTTCCGGATGAGATTGGCAATGTACTAAGTAAGTAATTTTATGGCACACACACGAAGCATGAAACCTGGAAGTTACAGCAGTGAACTAATGTGACTAGATTATACTTTCACTTTCTATTTGCGTTAAAGTTAAGGAGTCCATTCAATAGCTTTGTTTTCCCTCCTCCCGCCCTATCATTAGCGACGGGTTTCTTAATCTACTGCCATCTACGGTGACAGCTATAGTGGGACGAATGGCATTTACGTCAAATCATGTTATCCACAACTTTGATGTTGAATGCAAACAAAAGTTTGTATTTTCTAAAACTGTCAGAATCCCCCAATTCAACGCATTCATACGTCAAGTCATGTGATCTGCATCTGTCACCTTTATATCTATTATCAATACTTATAAAATAATAATAATACAATTAATATTCTAAAGTGCCAAAACCCCGCAATTTAACATATTCATACGCCAAGTCATGTTGTTTCCATCTGACACCTTTATAGATATTATCAATACTTATAAAATAATAATATAACAACTGATATTCTAAACTGCCAGAATCCCACCATTTAACCTATTCATACGCCACGTCATGTGGTTTGCATCTGAGACCTTTTAAATACTATCAATACCTATAAAATAATAATAATACAATTACTATTCTTAACTGCCAGAATAACACAGTTTAACATATTCATACGTCAAGTCATATGAACTGCAGTACAAATAACTCAGTATTTTCAAAATAATTCTAGGGTTGTTTACAAATAATTTATTTAAGAGTGTTTATTGTGATTTTTAGGGTAGCACACAAAATAAGTTAATGTAAGGCTTTCTTTAACAACTTGTTGAATATTTATCATACGTCAACTCAGCTTATCTGCATCTGGCACATTTATAGATATTATCAATACATATAAATAATAATACAACTAATATTCTAAACTGCAAGAATCCCACAATTTAGCAATGGTCATACGTCAAGTCATGTGATCTGCAGTACAAATAACTTGCTGTCTGAATTTGTTTAAGTTCACCTGGAGGTGGAAAACACTAATACAAATCAGCCCAACCAGCCCATTGAAGCCGTGGCGCTTTCAGACGGCGCCCCACCTCCACCACCTCTAAGAGCAGGGGAACGGCCGGCAAGAACCTTCCACATCACTGTGGAGGATTTGGCAGCAGCAGGCCCCTCATTAGCACCCCCACTCAGAATTAGTGGCCCGGTAAATCAGGTTGGTGAAGGATTGTCCCAAGGTATATCTCTTCGTATCGTCGAGGAAAGAATTAGAGCGTTTTTTTTATGTAGAGCGTGAATTGATCATACAATTAGGGACGCAAGAGAGCGATCGTGACGCTCAAACCTGGCTCGAGGAGCAAATCAATGCTTTGTTAGGGCGTCTCCAGAATCATGGGGTTAACGCTGAGGATCCGTAGGTTTGCTATTAGACAGTAGAGACTCCTCGTCATGACCCGTATTAGTCTCGTTTGGACGTGCAGATCAGCTTGACGCGCAGGCTGTGCTCTCTAATGTAGATCGAGTGTTATAAAGCAATGCTTGGTTCCTCACTTCGACCTTCTTGTATGTCAAGTTACACCACTTTAAAGAGCCGCGCGGGAGGGGTAATCATAAATGTGATAAACTCTCTTCCGCTAGCACATATAGCCGTAACAATCAAGGAATCATTACGATTAAAAATGGCGACACACTTTGCCTTGTCCATGCATTGGTTGTCGCCAAGGCTGTGTATGACGTTAAAAGAGAGCCAGGATGCATGGACATGAACATCTATAATCACATAAAAAAGGCCGCAATATTCACAAATACAAACCAGAAGATTTATGCCATGATGCCCGTGTGAATCTTTTGAATGGTGGTGGGGTCTCACTGAACTGAAACAATTTCAAACATACCTCTGCGAATACAAAATCACAGTATTCTGGAACGTCGGGGAGACAAGTCCTATATGAGGGACCTACCGCTCCCGAACATTCGTTTAAGGGCTACCTTGAATTTTTAATTTCACGATGATAAGCAAAACCATTTTGATGTCATAACATACTTGACAGCCGAATTTTAGTGCGTGTACTATTGAAGTGAGTGCCGTGTGCCGTTCAGTAATTAGAACAAGCACTAATGTGATTCCGCGTGCAAAAAGTGCTTCGCTAAAGCGGTTTGCAGTGGCGGTCAAACTATGGCTTGTAAAGACTGCGGGCGTTGGTTCACAAACCAGACTTGTTTTGATAACCATATGTGTCCCGGTTTTTACAGTGGTCACATGTCGATCTGTGATGTAAAAAAAGGTTTGTAAGGTCTGTGGGCAAATTTTCAGTTTGGAAAGAGTAGAATTTTCACACAGGTGTTATGAGACATTTTGTATAGTATGCGAGACCCATCGTCCTTTTGGTCATTTCTGCTATACGAGGCAAGCCCCATCCAAGCCAACACTGGAAAAGAGCAATTTCATGTTCGTGTTCTATGATTTTGACAAGAAACACTCTTTCAAAGTGTGGCCAACACGTACTTGCATTAACCTAACCTCTGTGTCGTGCAGACGTATTGCAAGAACTGCCTTCATATCGATATAAATTACCATCATTGTACGGAAAGTGGGAGTTAAGGGACTCGCATATTCAAGGGCGATGCCCCAACGGCCCAATTTTATGGATTTCTAGAGCAAATTAAAACAACAAAATTTAAGGACATTACGCTTCTAGCCCAAAATGCCAAGGGCTATGATGAAAATTTTATTTTAAAATATAAGGAGGTAAAAAATAGACTCCAGAACTTATAATGAACGGTGTGAAATTCATGTCCATGCGTTACTGCCCGCTCCACTTTATGGACTCACTGAACTTTCTTCCGATGTCACTGCCAAGATGCCCAAGACATTCGGCTTGGACTAGTCTTTGGTCAAGGGACATTTCCCCCATTCTTTTCAATAAAACAGAAAAGGCGGGGTATAGGAGTAACTTGCCGCCAAAGGAGGACTACGGCATCGGTGAGATGTCAGTTGAGGGAAAGGTGCACTTTGAGAAGTGGTGTGACGCGCTGGCTGAAGAAAATTATGTCTTTGATTTTAACCGCGAGTTGGAACTATATTGCATGAAAGCTGTAGAGAACCTATGGAAGGCCTGTCTAAAGTTTAGAAGCTTTCTCATGGAAAAAGCAAAGGTGGATCCTTTCATAGAGAGGCGTGTACAAACGCCGGAGCGGCCATGTTAGCTTACTGCTGAAGTCATCTTAAGAATAATACCAAAGTTATCATCCCTAATAGTGACTTCCAGTGTGCGAACCAACAGTCGTACGTCGCTGTACAATGGCTCTGCTGGGAGGCCCATCAATGCTGTGTCTCTATCCTTCATGCAGTAAAAGGCCGTGAGGAATGTTTATTAGGGTGACGTGTAGACGGCGTTGCTAAAGCTGGAGATGCCACCACCATCTTCCAGTTATGGGGTTGTTATTGGCAAGGGTGCTCTCTCTGTTATCCCTATAGAACAACCTCTATCAAAAACAGCCACCACGAGACCATCGAGACGCGCTATGAAGCGACCATGGCGTGCGTGGAAAAGTTTAAGAATGACGGTCACACGGTCGTAGAGATGTAAGAGTGTATGTTTAATGCGATGAAATGCACAGACAAAGACTTGAAACAATTTGTACTCCAGCATGAGGTGTACAGCAAGGAGCACCTCAGTCCCAGGGACGTATTCTTTGGTGGGTGTACAAATTGTATTAAACTCTTCCACGAAGCAGACCTTTGTTGTGGAGAGAAGATCAAGTATTTGGATATGTGTTCATTGTATCCTTACGTTTGCAAGTAAAAATAATATCCTGTCGGCACCCCAAAATTCACTTTGAACCAAAATGTCCATCTATAGAACAAGTAAAAGGCATAGCCAAAGTTACCGTGACACCTCCGGGGGATTTATTTATGCTCGTATTGCCTGCACGGATGCACGACTAGTTAATTCATCTTGTGCAGGCAATGCGGGGAGGAGAAAAACCAAGGCGCATGTCAGCACAACGACAAGAAAGATCGCTGGTTGACAGGCATCTGGGTGATTTACAAGATATGGATAGCCGTTGAGAAAGGCTGCACCATCGAAGCAGTACACTAAGTGTGGGAGTACAATATATCTGTTAACGATCATCAGACACGTTCTGGCGTATTGTTTCACGGGTACATTGATACTTTTTTTTTAAATTAAACAAGAATCCAGGGGATGGCCAGAGTGGTGTACCTCACAAGATGAGAAGTTAGCTTATATTCAAAATTATGAGGAAAGGGAAGGGGTAAAACTCAATTTAGATTTTGTTTGTAAAAATCCTAGTCTCAGCACGCTGGCTAAACTCTTTTATATTATTATTATTATTATTATATTATTATTATTATTATTATTATTAGCACCGCGTCTTACTACCCGTTCGGGTTATACGCAAAACTCTTTTTAATTTCACTATGGGTAAAGTTTGGGCAAAGACCCGACTTACAACACGTAGCCGTTGTCAACGACTATCAGGGCATCCACGAGTACCTGACAGATACGTACATCACCGTGGACAGCGTCATTGATGTAAATGATGAGGTTATGTTATGCTCAATTACAAGGATGCGCGTGACGCGTTGCGCCCTAACTAACACCAGTGTGGCGGTGGCATGCTACACGACTGCTATGTCTAAGTTGCACTTATACAGCATACTTGAACAATTGGGGGACCGCGTTTTGTATGATGATACAGATAGCGTTCTATTCACGGAATGCCCCGGCAAATGGAGTCCACCGATCAGGGACCTTTAGAGTAACCTCACTGACTAGCTTCTGGATTACGGTCCGGGAAGCTATATTAGAGCCTTTGTATCTGGTGGCCCCAAGAATTACGCGTACCGAGTTTGTGTTGGTGGCTATCCCACCAAAACAAAAACGGTGTGCAAGTTTCATGGGATCACCATAAACTACAGTGACCGGAACGACGTTAATTTTGACGTTTTAAAAGCGATGGTCACCAAACAGGCTGCGGAAAGTTACATACAGTTATCGCATAAAATTGTAATAAAAGGTTTTGTGACTGTATGTACCGTTCCCAGACAAAAGTCTACCGGCCCGTGTACACCAACCAACGTATAATTGGTGATTATAATACGTTGCCGTTTGGATATCCTTCGCGACGATTAAAGGGTGATCATTTAGATGTGCTGACTAGTCATCTTTTATTTTCTTTCATTCTAGACAGTTCCAATGACATACCATTTTTCAAATATTTGAATTTTTTTTTTCATTTTGGTTCTGCATGAAAACACGCATATTTTTAATTGATTTATTTTATGCAGCCAGGATAATTTTTTTATATATATTTTTATACACCAGTACAATTCTCCATGTATCAAATTATTTCTAGTTTATTAGTTGTTTGTATATATTATATATATATATATATATATACATACATATATTTTAATTCTAGTTAAATTTGTTGGAGTTTTTCCTTGTTTATATTTTAAATTGGAACAATATATTCAAATACTCTTTAAACTAGACTTTGTAAATTAGTACCGAAGCCACTATTCCCGCTATGACCTCAAGAAATTCATTATTGTTTCCATAATATACTTCAAAGTGTAGGATATATTCTATAACGATCTTTTTTTGTAATTATATATTCCAAGTATACTTCTCATGTTGTGAGCAACATTTATTGGTGTAAATTAATATTCAAATATACTTTTCGTGGTGTGAGCTATATTTGTAAAAAAATATTCTAAAACATTTATTTGTGTAAATAAATATTACAAGTACACTTTCCATGGTGTTAACAACTTTTGTGTGAATTAATATTATAAAACTGTTAAATTTGCATTTTAACGTCTAAACCCCCTCTCTCCTATCCTAAAAATATAAGATCATTTAGCTTATAAGCTCAGTCTCAAACATTATGGACAAATTGAAACATCCATTTTCGGCCATCATCAGCGGCCCTTCCGGCTGTGTAAAGTCACATTTTGTAGCCGACTTTATCCGTCTCTTGGACATAATGTGTGATGTTAAATTTGATAAAATAACCTAGTATTATGCTTTATAGCAACCGGGATTCGAACAAGACGGGCAAAGTCCCCACGTAATATTTTGTAAGGGTTTGCCGGAAATGGATGACAGCTGTAATGACTCTCCACAGCTGATTATCCTGGACGAGATGCGCGAAGCCAACGAAGTGGTTGTCGATCTTTTCACCAAAGGATGCCATCATCAAAATATTAGCGTCACGTATCTTACACAAAATATATTCCACCAAAGCAAGGGTCCAAGAGACATTTAATTAAACGCGCATTGAGGTATTTTAATAAATTGACCCGGCATCTCAATTATATAATTTTTGGGACGCGGCAGTTGGCCTAAAAGGCATTTGGCCTAAAGGCATTTGGCCTAAAAATGAAACCAAAAGTCATTTGGCCTAAAAGGCGTTTGGCCTAAAGGCGTTTGGCCTAAAGGCGTTTGGCCTAAAAGGCGTTTGGCCTAAAGGCATTTGGCCTAAAGGCAGTTGGCCTAAAAGGCATTTGGCCTAAAAGGCAGTTGGCCTAAAGTCATTTGGCCTAAAATGTAAATTTAAAACCTTCGGTTATCTTCGGAAAGTAAAAGGTACTGTTAGTTGTTTCATCTGAATATAGATAGCACAACTGATGCAAGGTAGTTACAATATTTCTAAAAACATTGACAATATTCTACATACAACTAGATCATTAGTTCACAAAACACTATATCACCTTTTTTATATATAGATTTCCGATATTATTTCCTTGTTAATATATCTCACGGTCATAAAGTTAACGAAAAACAATAAGAAAATCCTATTCTCAGCATCGTTTACGCTCGGTAAAATTATATGCGTACATTCAAATTATGGGGACTTTTGACAACTTATTCCGAAAGGCAAAATGAAAGTGGAAACCAATATTCAACCCACCCACTTTAAGTTTGTCTGAAGTGACGCCCGATTTTCGTTTAACGCTTCTGAGATATATATGAACATATTTTTTTTATCTATTGTATTAATAATTAATATATAAATAATAGTGACGCATTAAATAAATTTTTCCAGTAAATATTACAATGGTCATATAATATATATATATATATATATAAACTTAAATTATGGTTTTGACTAGATCCTTAACTCTATTATTATTGTTAGAATTATTATAACTATTATTATATAAAATTAGTACAGTTATTTTTTTCAAACAGTGTAACTATTTTTATTACGGTGATATTATTAACAACATGGGCTATGTTAACACAATAGGTCCTTTGTTTAAAAACTATATACTAATTTCCCTCCTAGTAATTTGCAAAGCATTCTCAGGAATTATTTCAACTTGTGAAAAAAATACAAAAGATTTTATGGAATTGTCGTTGGTCTTTTTTTAAGTCTTCATAAAACGTAAAAATACAAAATGTGGTAGCCTTTACAGGATGATAACTTCCTAGGGTAAGAAAAACGTACGATGTAAGCAAGTGGACCTCCGAAATGCCAATGGATGCAGCAGAGGCCAGAGGGATAAATCTGATGAGCTTTGGTTGGTAAAAATATCTCACTGCTAGGGTCGCTTGTGTTCCCCCATTCCAAAAAGTGACACTTTTATAGACTAGAGGCAAACAGACGTGACTCAAGTTGGCCCGCCACTATGCCGAAAAAAAATATTTTTTTGTCTAATCGTTTGTGCTCTATTTATGCTCATATGTGCCCGAACATGAACATTTGTGCTGTTAAACTGGCCATTTTAGAAAATATTTAATGTGGTGGGCCAACTTGAGCTCAAGCTAGCCCGCCACATATTGAAAAACACAACATAACAAAATTTATTTAAGTCAATCCATTGTGTTCCATTTGTGCTCATATGTGCCCGAAAATGAACATTTGTGCTTTAAAATTAGAAAATCTAAAGAGCATTTAATGTGGCGGGCTAACTTGAACCTTCCCTATATCATAAACTGTAGAAAAATATAGTTCAAGCTGGCCAGCCACATTTTTAAATATCAATGTAACAAAATTCTGTATTCACGATTCGTTTGTTCTTAGTTTGTGCTCATATGTGCCCGAAAATTAACGTTAGGGCTGTGAATCTAGGCCTTTTAGATAACATTTAATGAAGGCGATCCAACTAGAGCTCAAGCTAGCCCACCACATTAACTGTTTTCTAGATTTTCTAATTATAGAGCGCAAATACTCATTTTTGGGCACATATGAGCACAAACGAAAAACAAACGAATGGTGAAAACAGAATTTTGTTACATTGATATTTAAAAATGTGGCGGGCTAGCTTGAATTCAATTTTTTCTACAGGTTATGGTATAAGGAAGAATCAAGTTAGCCCGCCACATTAATTGTTCTTTAGATTTTCTAATTTTAAAGCACAAATGTTCATTTTCGGGCACATATGAGCACAAATGGAGCACAATGGATTGACTTAAATAAATTTTGTTATGTTGTGTTTTTCAATATGTGGTGGGCTAGCTTGAGCTCAAGTTGGCCCACCACATTAAATATTTTCTAAATTGGCCAGTTTCACAGCAAAAATGTTCATGTTCGGGCACATATGAGCACAAATAGAGCACAAACGATTAGACAAAAAAGTTTTTTTTTCAGCAATGTGGCGGGCCAACTTGAGTTACGTGGCAAACAGGCTAAATCTTCTCTTTCTCTCTTCTCCGTCGCACTCTACAAGAGACTTTGAAGGGTGGGTTTAGGCAGCAGTCCTTGCCTCCCTCCATTCCTAATAATAGCAAACGACCTTGAAATAAACCATAAAAAAAATTCATTGTTCCCCGGCAACTTTCCTTTGGTTCTTTTTCAAACCCACTAACATAATTTGTTTTGAGTTTCACGAGTTGTTGGCGGGTACCTCTCTCTTGCTTCACTTTGCTTTATATAGACAAAATAATGTATTGATTTGTATATTTTTGTGTAAAGTTTAGTGATATCTAATTTTTTTAAATATGTATTTCATCTTCATTTTTGAAAGAAAGATTTTTACTATAAAATAATGAATCGAGGACAAAAATGTGCATACCGTGCCTGCTCAATTACACGGTGTACTTAAGGTAATTTTTCCTAAATGGTTTCCCGTTTTTCCACGCAAACGAGGGTACTTCTCATAATTTTATCTTCCTCATACCTACCTTCTAATTGCTATTAAATGTGGAAAGCATTGACTGGCGTGAAGATACAATGAAAAAACAACACTACTAGAGCTTACTCTATTTACTTGAAAAACATATTTTAGACAGTGAAAATACATCATATTCAAATATAACAAATGTACATTTTTGTATAATTATAATTACATTTAAACTTTATTTAACATTTTTAAGATAAATACTATACTTACTATATTGACTTAATAATATAAAATGAGAGACTCTTTAACACACTGGCTCAAAAAGTATTCATTATTAACATTATATATATAATCTAAACCTTTTTAAAAGGGTTTTGAACTAAAAGTTTAGTACCCTTTAATTAAATAAAAGCTAATGGATATACTTTTGATTTTTTCACTTGACGAGAAAAAGGGGCATTATAAGTTCATAAAAACCATTTTAATAACTATCATATTTTATAAATTAATTGTATCTATGATAAAATTACCTCTCACTAAGCGTTTACTTAGAACCAGTGGCGCACTCAATGGGTGGAGTAAAAGGGGCACCTTCCCCCATAACCCCTAATCATTTCAATACAAACATAAATTATTTACTTTATAACTAAAACATTAGACACAGAAGATGAGTCGTATACATAGGCTCCTTTTTAAGACTTTATATTCAAAACACACACATATTAAAAGTGCCACTTATATTCTCATTTGAAAAAAGCACAACCATAGTTGCTTCCATACATTGTATACAAGTAAATGTATATAACTAGTAGCCACCATTCTGGTAGTTAAGTTCGTTTTAGTTTTTAAGTCTCTTAACACAAGATATGGGTTATTACACCGAGGACCTCGCTTATAGAGACTTCAGAATCACTCGCACCCCACCCAATTTCGGTTAAAATTAATACTAAAGTACTTCGAACTGACAAAGCTACCAGAGCGTGTTATTCAACGCATTAACATATATTGACTTAGACCAGGGGTTCTCACATTTTAGACCGAAGGAGCCTTTGTACCAGAAAAAATGAATGGGCCCGAACTCTCATAAAAATTTTTTACACTAGTATTATGATCATTCAATAAATACATTAAACTCACAAGTCTTTTATAATTTTAATACATGAATGAATTTAAAAGGAAAAACACACTACACCCCGACCCCGCGTCAATCAAAAACTAGTTACATTTTTATCTAGTGCGTATGACTTATAGAACCCCAGGTACCATTACAGCGTTAAATACCAACGTACCAGTTTTTTTATTTGTGTACAAGGTGTAATTATTTTAATCACGTAAATATAAATTATTTGCTAACAACACATAAACCGTACCAAACTATATATCTACTCTCTCTCTAATTACACAGTCCGACACTTTTATCTCATTGTATCGTGTTGAAACTGGAGTCTAAATGTCCCGGTTCATTCCCGGAGATGTCCGAAAAACGTATCATTGTGACTGTGCTTTTCCCTCTTTCACAATTGAAATGAATTAACTGTCAGGGGCTGGATGTTTTTATTTTGTTCTAGATAAAGTAAGTTTGTCAGACTCTGAGGAATAATCTACAATCACTTGTGTCTATCACTTTGAGTTTAAATCGAGTGTCACTCATTAAAGCGTGAACTGGGAAAGGAGGGAAGGTAGATAGGGTGTGTGTATTATACCAAATTTGTGCTCCCCGCCATCGAAATGTGCCTTCCCACCAGTTTTGTTAAACTTCCCGTCGATAAACTTAATTGAAGCGGAAAGATGTTTGCATCAAACCTTCAAAAAGATTCTAAAACAATCTATTATAATTTTCTAAATGCTTAAGGGATACCCCAAATTGCTTTATAGTGACATTCCATTTTCCCAAATATTTTCCACGCGGGCTTGAGTCAATCACCTAAAACTCCTTAAAATAGTGGTTTTTACAAACTACCTCGCCCAACACTAATAAAGCTTCGCCGATACTCTTGATAGTCATCACAATAGGTTTTTTTCCCTAGTGACATACTACCCGTTTGAGTTGTACACATTACATCAATTTACCCTAAAGAACCAGGAATTAGAATGATACATTTTTTTGATTGAATGACCTACATTTGCGAATATTGGAGAGTGGGGTACCATTTTAGGGAAAAATACCCTTGTATACACCCGGCGGGATTAAACTTCAATCTTAGAGGACAACTATATTGCCAACTGAGGGGGGGCGGGTGGGGGATATAGTTAGGACACACATATTATCTCCAACTTTGAGGGGTGCATATATAATTACCAACTTATATAACATAAATGTAGCTGGAATCTAATATTACCCTTTAAATATATATATAGAGACACACTCAATTGAAGCAGATAATATAAATTCAAGACTTTTCACTATACTAAAAATTGTTAGATGAATTAGGCCTACTTACTAAGAGGGGTTATTAAATTTTAATGGAAAAGTTTTACACATAATTTAAGGTAACACATAGGTCCCAAATACCTTCATCTTTTCATTAACTTGCGTACAATATATACATTTTGTTCATGTACAACAAATAAACTATGTTCTGTACAAAACATATTTTAGGGTATTAGCAACAAATATAAGCCTAAATGAGGGGAAAAAAATAAAAAGAGGTAGTTTACCATCATCCGCTTGCAGAGAAGTTGATAAAAGCACCCTTGACTAAAAAATAATGTCATTAGCTTCAAACTCAGACATCCATAGTAATAGATAGTGAGCTTGTTGAATTTTAAAAAAATATCGGGCTTTTATTAAATATTTATAAATGTTAAATATAGGCTTACTTATATTTATTAAATACCTCTCCCTCACATCACAACAATTTAAAAGTATGGGGAATTTTCCTCCACTACGAAACCCCTAACCTTTTTAAGTATTTTAAAATGCTATGTGCGATCATGTTATGTTGAAGTTATTCTCGCCTACTACACGCCACAGTTATAGTTGTACGTTTACCAAACTCAATAATGTTGACACGGAAGGGGAAGAGGGGGGTAGGTGTAACTACAACCTGTAAATATATAAAATAATACAATTTTAATAATACTATGTTATTATAATTCATCAATTTTAATTTCGATGTTTATCTCTTAAATTTAGGCCTACTACAAACCTTTTTTTTATCTTATTTAAAAAATACTTTAGTGATTAACGTATGAGTTATAAGCTACTGTGAGATATATACTACTTTTTAGTACGATAGGCATACCTTTTAAGATTGTGATACATTTTATCCTGCTAAAATTGCCATCTTGTTCGATGTTATCAATATTAAGTAGTTTATTTTTGCATAAACTACAAAATATCAAGAACAATACCAAATACAAAAAGAAAATTAATGCTAATAAAGCTCTACAAATTCTACCTCATCACTATTGGGCAGGTAAGCCCAATGACTAATTACAAATATAATATATATGATATATGTTCTCAGGTAGAACCCCCAAAGCTGTATCAAATGATATTGGCTGGAAAATGACAACCAGTACACGGGAATCGAAACTGGGAACTTCGGTTATAGGCTTTCTTGCTAATGCTTTATCACTGAGCTAACCCGGGGACGTCTCGTGCCCAGAGTGGGGGATGGGCTAACAGCAATAGCTCCGGAACTACTATTAGTCTAGCATTGGGTGGGGTAAAATATCCCAACCTTGTTCATGAGGCTCTACGAAAAAAGTGGGAGCCTTAAAATAGGAAAAAAAAAGTTTAGATGAGGTAGCTATCAAATTAAAGTTTGTCACACAGGTAGAGAGATAACTCCAAATAAGTAAATAAAAAAGGTTTTAATTGAGACTTTGGGAAACAAGGGAAAGGGGAAAGATAAAACCTAATTAGGTGAGGCAGAAAAATTGAAATTTGCGTAATATAGGGCCCTTTCTCTAGTAATAAAATAAATTTTTTAAATATTGTATTTAATATTTTAAAAAGAGCCTAAAAAATGGGTCGGAGCGGAGTATATTAGCTTAAAATTTCTCCTAAATAATTATAAACTCTTCTTTTATGCATGGAGGAAAATTTAAATTTGCCATATTTGTAAAAGGACCCCTCCAAAATAACAATTAAATCTGGAAAGTTTGGAATTTAAAAAGAGGGGGTGGGAAATAGTTAATATAAAAAACAAATGTCTCGATATGGTAGAAAATTGTAATGTTTTATAGGCAGACGAAAAAAATCTAAAAACAGATGAATACAAAAACTAAATATTACCTTGAAGGGAATCCATTACCTTTGCTATAACAAAGCTACAAATTCTGGTGGCACAGTGAACCGTGATGCTATTTTGAAAACCGGATGTTTATTATTCAATACGTTTCTGTAACAGATGCTATTTTTTATTTTAAGCTCTTTGGTTAATTGTGATGCTCTTCTATCCAGAATATTTCTGTGACATTGTCTATTAGTTTGTTTATCTTATTTTATGATCGTGTTTAAGTAAATATTGCGTTGTTAATAAGCTGCGTCTGTTTGTGTACCCAATTTGTGAACAAGGTAATATTTTGTCTCAAACATTTTATTTATTAATTAGCATGGTTGGTTTGTGTGCCATCTCAGGATTGTACATCAAGTAACTATTAAAAATTTGTCAGCTGGATTTTGAACTTTTTAATTTGAAATAGTTTTGATAATGAATGTGACAGGATCAATTCCGGGACATTGGATCTGTGTTTTTCTATGAAAATGTTCATTTGCTGAATTATAGTAGTGTCCAGCCCAGTGGTTCTCAAACTCAGTTCCGCGGTCGAAGCCATAGGGAATAACTAAATATTCTGTGAAAGTTGTCTAATATTAGCTTAGTAAAGAAGCAAGAGTGTGAAATTATCCACCCTCATTACATCTAGTCGGGATTCGAGTCTTGACCTACCCGTCACCGACCAACCAGACTAGGCGAGCTTGATGTTTAGTTCGTGCGCCTATTGATGGGAGTTGAATTATATTGCTGATAAGTGTGTCTAGTTAAGAAATCCGTGACTGCTCTACATACAATTTTTGGCAACAGATTATTTCATTACTAACTGCATCTCCCACAAGAACAAAAATTAGAAGTGTTGAAATTTTAAAAAGGAACATTCTTCATTTATTTAATAACGTTTGAATACATGAATGAGTTTCACCATAAAGTAAAGCAGAATGAAGTCATGTCTTCCACTTAGGTGGGTGAATGGTCTAGGCCAGGGTGTCACTCTCGCATTAGACTAGATTGACAATGTTGGAGATGGGGTTTCGAATCCAGTTGGATGTAATGAGGGTGGTTTTTCATGAATAGTTTTCCACTTCTTTGCAATATTGGTACTTTCCTATAAATTCTACATTACTTATCCTAGAAAATAGCATAATTAATACATATGCTATAGCCCGGATGGTAGTAATAACAAAAAAGTTACGTGCGGAGGTTATTGTAGTACTAGAAAAAAAACACCACAAACTTAGCGTATAAAATTGAAATAACATTTGATTTTCAACTCGAGCAAAACATATCAATAGCTGTAATGTGAGTGGTCTGTCACAGAGATCTCACTTCTACCCACCCGTTTCTGCCTAGCAAATTTTTTATTATTATTTAGAACCGCGTCTTAATACCCGTTCGGGTTATACGCTTAAGTATTAATTACTCTAATAGATTGGGAATTAGGAAGGTGAACCCGCATTTGCGTGGAGGGAGAGTGGAAAACCATTTAGGAAAACCCCCCCCTCAGTTCACCTGACCAAGATTCGAACCTCGATCTCTCCATCCTCGGCAGTTGAGCTCAACACGACTAGCGCGTTAGCTAGCTACGCCACGAGGCGGGTGTATAGCAAGTGGTTTTTCATCTGTTTGACACTCTCCCTCCCCCTCCTCCTTTCATCCTTACAATATCTTAAGTTTTTGTGCGTGTGCACAGGATTTTATCACGAAATCTTATACTCACATCTCATAGCTAGGACCTATGGTTTTAATTTAGTCTAGTTCTCCATATTTATCTGGTAAAATGAAGATTTTTTTTTTTTTTGACAATTGACTACTTTCCCCTCGTTTCTGAAATAAAATTAAAAATATAAAACTATAGAATACAAGAGACACTCTTAAATCTGTTGGATCTTTTTTTTTCTTCAACGTACTCCTATTAATTGATGATAAATTAGTTAAATAAGACGCACATGTTTCCGTATATCTTTCGAGTACTAATGGCGGTCTCTTAAGACATTTTCCTTGTACAAAACTTAGGCGCTTGCTTTTAGGGTCAAGTTTAGAAGTTTGGCAACAGTTAAGTGAGTGAGAGCTGAGAGTGAGAGTGAGAGTGAGAGTGGAGAGTGATAAAGCTTTTCACCAGAAGACCTGAAGTTCCCTCAGCTATGAAACATTTAAAAAATCAAATTATACACCTTTTGGAAATATTTTATTTCTGTTAAACATAATTGTGGAAAGTGCGTGGCTTACAGTGTAGGCATCTATCAACACTTTTTAAATGGTTACGACTTGCTACCGCCGGAATTCAAACCTCAGCTTTATCACTAACAATTTAGTATCTTAAATTTTAAATAGCAACATCCGCAATGTGTGCCAGCAAGAAATATATGATAAAACGGTAATTTGATTCGTTCACTGTGTGGGCAAACTGAACGCCCCTGAGTTTATTTAGAGGCAACTAAACATTTTTTTTTTTTTGTAGATCGTCTTACTAGTCTTCCAAGCTATCCACATTATATTGTATTAGTGGGGTAGAAATGAGGAAACTAGAATTGAATGGAAATGTACCCGAATTTTCATAGAGAGAGAATGGGACACTATTTAGGAAAATCACCCGCAGCATATACAACTAGGATTTGAACTCCAACCTTCCGTCACCAGGAAACTGGAACCAAACAAGTTGACGTTTATTCCACGTGTTCACCATTGCAGGTAGTAAGATAATAAGATCATTATAAAGTCAGTTTCCACTGTTGTTTATTTATAAGCACAAGTAAAATTGTAATAAATTAATTTTACAAATAAAGTAATTATTATATTTTCATCTATGAATCCATTTGGTGGATCTAGCAAAGTAATGCTTATTAATTTAGACGAGTTTTGTAGTCTCTATGTTAATAGCTTTCAAAACAATTAGTTAAAAGACAATCTAGTGCTCCCAGATAGGATTTAAACCCGCTCCTCCCCATTTGTTTAAGTTTAGAGTTTAAAGATATCAAATCTTACAAACAAAAAACTAGAGTATAGTGAATAATGACTGTGCTATCCTTGTCTAAGAACGAATCATTCATTACTTTCTGCCACACTCCGCTCAGAATCGAAAGCCGTGTTAAATGTTGTGCATTCTGTGGAAAAATGACTCAAGTATATATTTATTAAGGTGGGATGGAAGGAGACGCGAGAAAAGGTAATTGTTTATACTTTTTTATGGCAAAACCTTTTTTTTTGCTAAAATGTATAAAATATTGTTCCAGTACAAACAGAGAGTTTAATTTTCTTCATACGTTGATATCAACCGTTGTTGAATATGTCATGAAACAAACTTTTTAAATGAAGAGAAAAAGTTATCACTAAATTCCAGAACATCCTTGACAGATATTGAAGCATTTTTAGGTTACCGTATGAATAAAATTAAATTCTATATTTGCAACGGAGCAATATTTTATTTATTTTGACCAAAAAAAAGTGTTGCTATAAAAACTGCAAAAACACTGTTTTTTCTCGAGGATTAGTATAGGTCTTATATCTCTGGAAGGACTGACGAACTGGCGTGTTGGTAGCCAATACAGATATATTTCATTATTTTAGGAGGGGAAGGTATTCTTGGAGGGGGTCATTTTATCATATTTATTAATTGGAAATGAATTCGACCCATGACGAATTTATCACTCACAAGATTCCCCTTAGAGTTAGTTGGCTCACGAAACTCTATTACGTTAAAATGTCTAAACTTAAAAACATGGAAGAAGCGAGGTCTCCTACTAGATACATTCATTTTAAAGATGCACTCTCTACAACTTCCTATTATAAAACTAGTTCTGCCAAAATTTCCTTTGATAAAACTGTTTTTGATACATACATATGATATTTTAGAATAAAGAACGTTTCTTAGAATGAAATGAATAGCGAGTCTGAATAAAGAGGGCATTTATTTTTACTCTAAACTGGAATATCATAATTGAATAATCACCAGCGTATATAAAATATATTTTGGAAACTAATTAGGAAGATAATGTAGGCTTACTATCATTCTCTTATGCCAACTTACAACCCACCTAGTTTTGAAAAATCGGAAATCGTATACAAAGTTTGGGGAGTATTCTTATAGTCAGATTTTGGATGGAAGAGCATTTTAGAAAATTCAAACACATTTCCTTGCAACCAGCATTGACAATATTTTACAATATTATTTGTATTATATCATAAGTAGTGAGAATATCTATCAAAAGTGACAGTTGCAGATAACATGACTTGATCTAGGAATATCTTAACATGTTTAATAAATTTAGTAACTATCAGATACTGTTCTTCCTATACGGTTGCAACACCCGCCACCAAATTCCAATGGCTCACTTACCCCATTCAAGCAGACGACGAGCCCAGTCAACCGACATCAACAAAACCACGCACTACAACCAAGTGGTCAACGGGATCTGAACTGTGAGCCAAGAGTAGGGATGTTTGTCTTGGATCAATATTTTCGAAAAATGATTCTTGGCCCTTGATTAATCGATTTTTTGGATAGATTTAAGGGCCTCGATCTGATTCACGTATTGATTATTTTCTAGCGATTTCAAAAAGATCGAATCGAAAGAACGAAAGAAATCAAAACTTCGAATCAATTCAAGGAAATTTAATTTTGTTGGCCTTAGGAAATGTTTTTGTTGACTATTAGTACTAGGAAAATTTCGAAACCAAGTCTTGCAATCTTGGGCTTCTAATTAGTTATTATTTGTCTTTAGTTAGTAAAGTTCTGTAAATGATCACATTACGTTTTTATTCTGTAATATATTTATAGTGACGTGTTGGCCAATAATTCATTAGTTTGAAATTATTTCGTAAAAACTCATTTGCCCTATGAATGTTAGTAGTTATAGAATACTTACATCTACAATCTACACTTCCTCCGAGCTAGTTATTCCAAGTTTTAAGACACACCCTCCCACAAAAGTTGTGAGGTTTCCTCAAGATGGATGCCAACAATTGTGCTTAGGTTTAGTACAATCATAGTTTTCAATCAATTAATTCAAACAAATAAGGTATACTGATTTCACAGTTTTTGGAAGATTAATTTGCTGTGACTGAGGAAAGAAATAAGTGCGTCCCTCTCTGGGGACTAGTGGTTAAGGTTCTGGTTTGTCTCCCAAAATATAGCCTGATTTTCTTAAGAATCTTCTGGAAGCTACTGGATCCTCAATCTCCCATTTTATTTGGAGGGCAAAAACCTTATAAAAATTCATATTTTACTGACTCCTTCTCCTTACACAAATATGGTTGTCCACCACCACTGATTCTTCTCTTCGAGTGAAATAATAAAGTGCTCCTCAATGTGAATAACATATTTTAGTAAACTTACCACTACACACAAGTGCCCCCAAATTTACAAATTGGAAAAAAGAACAGAAACAAAGTGTACATTGTACTCGTATGTAAGTACACACACATTATTTAAATCACCTTTTTGTGGGAGCGTGTTTCTCAAAACTTGAGAATCACTAGCTTAATGGAAGTGTAGATTGTAGGTGTAAGTATTCTATAGTTACTAAAAGAACTCCATGGGGCAAATGAGGTTTTTACGAAATACTTCCAAACTATTGACTTGTATGCCAACACGTCACCATAAATATATTACAAAATTAAAACGTGATGTGATCATTTACAGAACCTAGACGTAAAAAGAGTAGATCGGTAATTATTCTCTTCACTTTACTAACTAAAGACAAATAATAACTAATTAGTAGCCGAAGATTGCACGAGTTAGTTTCGAAATTTTCCTAGTACTAAATACTAATAGTCAACAAAAACATTTCCTAAAGCCAACCAAATTAAATTTCCCTGAATCAATTCCAAGTTTTGATTTCATTCGATCTTTCGATTCGATCTTTTTGAAATCTCTAAAAAAAGAATCGATACGTGAATCAGATCAAGGCCTTGGAATCGATACTAAAAATCGATTAACATAGGGCAAAAAATCAATTTTCAAAAAGATCGAGCCAAGATCAAACACCCTTAGTGTCAAGTAATGTCACCTATTAGGGCTTAATAAACTATGTAAGTTGGGTTTCTTTCGGCTGAATTTTTATATTTTATATATATTTTAAAAAAATTGGTTTGGGGGTTTAACATTGATTATTTTTATCTATAAATCATTTTTGGCCAAATTATTTATTTTTTTTTATTTAAAAAATTTGGGGGATTATAGAACTCGCCCATTTATGTATTACTATGCTAATGATAATATGCCCCACAAACGACAAACATTCATGAAGTGAAAATTGTGGCTTTGAATTTTTTTAAAGTTTTGGGATAAACTGGAACTTGGATTGATAGCGGTCCTTAGGACCGATTCACTTTGATTATGATTATTATTTGGGTTGGGGTTAGGAATGTATATGTCCTTGAAGGTATTGTTTATATTAGTTTATTTTTATTATTATTAGCCCGCGTCTTACACCCGTTGGGTTAACCACTTAGCAAATGTGTAATGGAGGGTGATTGTGGATGAAATGAAGGACCACATTTAAAACGTGGAACCCGAACCACGGTGGGACCTGGCTTTCCCCCACATTACAAGATGTTTGTCAGAGGTGAAGGAAGGGTTTGGCAATCAGATAAATCTTTGCCGGGGGCCGAGGATTGAACCCGGGCCGCCAGCATAAAAGTTGACACGTTCCCCCTAGACCACCAGGTCACCCCATCTTATATTGTAATAACTTTGTTTCATTTGATTGAAATGTTGGTCTTACCCACTTTTGGGGGGACTAATATAATAGCTATACCTAGGTTTAATAGTGAGGGATGTCATTGCAGGACTACATGATATCACCCTTAGTTTACGAGTACTATTTTGGACTTTAGATAACTAGTATATTTTGAACAAGAGTTGAATAATATTTGTTTGCTTTAGGGATGTTTTGTATTTGTTAGGGTTTCCCACCCCTTTCGGGTATTACGACCAAGTCAGGTTTATTTATGGTTAGGTTTTTTCATTGTGTGGAAAATTTAAAAGACGCATGGTAGCTATGTAATATTTGTGGTAAGCATTACAAGTTATGATGGCCATCCGCTTTTCGGATTTATATTTATTTTTATTATCTTATGAAGGTTTAGGCCTAGAATTTAATATGTCCTATAAATATTCAATATTCAATATTGTGAGTTGTTCGTTGAGATCCTATATAACTATGTTGTTTTCTTTGATTTCATAATAAAATGGGTTTATGACCTGGTCAAGTTAATATACATTAAATTATTTTAATCTTTTTTACGTTTTTTCTACCCTTGTTCCTATGTATGAATAGAGCGCTTTATCGATTCAACCTTTAATTTAAGTCACATAATAATGAAAATTGGGGCACACCTTGGTTTAAGCAAACTTCCCCGCGATTTATGTACTTCTATTATTTTTGCCCTTGATGTTATTTTTGCCAAAGGTTATTGAGTTTGAGTAATGGTAACAGATGGCGAATGGCTGCCCAACTTCGCTTTTCAGTAATTAATTTGCTTCAAAATAGTACGGTGTTAGAACATGATCGACAAAATTTTCGTCATAGGGTAAGGTTTTTTGACCAGTTCATTAAACTTTTGTTTTTTTTGTTTTTTATAAGCTACTATATTTTATTATTATTTTATTATATTACTATTATTATTTTTATTATTATTATTATTATTTTTGCACCGCGTCTTTTTACCCGTTGGGTTATACGCACTTACGAATTTTTAATGGTAGGGGATTGTGAATGAAATGGAGGGCTTAAGGTTAACGTGGAATTTAAACCCCGGTGGAGGCCTGTCATTCCCCCCCAATACAAGATGTTTGTCAAGGTGAAGGGAAAGGGGTTTGGGAAACAAAAAAACGTGCCCGGGGCCGAGGATTGAACCCCCCCCCAACATAGAAGTCCGACCCTTACCCCCCAGACACCAGGTCACCGCTACTATATATCCCCATCGTCATGAATTCAACGCCACTGGGTCAGACCGAGATATTGTTAGGAAACTCCCAGGTCTACAAACTCAACCGAGAGGGGTTGTCGTGAATCCCTGTTGCGGCTGAATCCACAGTCCATGAATTGAGGGCCCTTGCTGTTCGGAGTTGGGTGAGAAAGCCCAAATTAGGGGCAGATATGGTTTTTATAGTGAGTAGCCCTTAGGTGGGAGTAGAAAGTTGGTTTTTTAAATAACAGAAAAGTAGTATGTTCTACCCCATTCCCCGGTGGATAATGTTCAAGTTCCGACTTTTTGCCCAGGAATATTGGTGTTCTATCGGATAGATATCTTATTATAGGACTCGTTCTAAAGTTGTTGGCGATTGTTTAAACACGTCCGTTTTGACGGACAAAGTTGTTCCACTTTGTTTGCTTTTTTTTGGGAAAGGGAAACAAAGTTTACAATTTACATTTTTGGATGTTTCTTAATTCTTGTGTTATTTTTTGGGGGAAAAAGTTTCCTCACTCCCCTTATTCGGGGAAATTAAAAAAAAGTCTTTTCCTGGGTCGCTTTTAAGGACAGAATTTTTGACCTCTCGTTTAGGAGAAAAAGAGAGCGACTATGCTCCAAGTTTGTTCTTTGTTTTCAACTCCCTTACGAGTCGCACGTTTTTATTTGTGGGTTTCTGAAGCGGCAGTTTCTTAACTTAATTTAGTAAAAACAATAAATGGGGTTTTATTACACTTAAAAATGTGTGCCCTTCCCAGCAGACTTTTTTTTTTTACACCAGCTGTGTTATTTCCTGGCTTTTTTCTTGCTGTAAAAATAGGGTTACTTCTTGTGGAGCAAGTTCTTTGTCAAACCCCCTATTCGATTACTAAACCTTTTTAACTCTTACCACACCCCTATTTTTCTTTTGTAAAAGGTGCTGGTCACCCTATCTCTGCACAGGCCCCCCCTTGTTAGTAGGCCCAACACAGGAATTCACTAGTAGGATAATAAAAATAGTGGAAACGGGACATGCCCCACGTGAGATTTTTTCGGTGTAATAATATGGGCTTTTCCCGGTTCAGTGTCTGGCGGGAAACGTAGGGGACGTGAAAATCAGGGAAGGGCCCGGAAAAAACGTCGCTCCAAATCCATTCATAGCCCCGCTCGATGTTTGAATTTTATGGGTTAAATGCCGGTTTGGTTTTAAAAATTCCCAGGGTGTCGACGCTGTTCATTAATACGAATATCTGGTGATTATGAATTCCAACACTGAATTAATATTGGGGGAGTGTGTTCTAATACTTTTTTTTGGGTAGTGGTGGAAAAATGGTAGTTGAAAAAAGGTTTTATGAAACCCTTAAAATTGGTTTTTTTTGGAAAGTAGGTTTATATTTAGACAAGTCTTGTCTGTTTATTCTGGGACTTGATATTTTTGGGCGACATTTAACAGTGGGGACTTGCCTAGGGAATATCTTTTTAAAAATTTTAATCCCGAAGTTAAGATTAATTTCCCAGGAAGCGTTTAAACCCTTTGTGTAGTGTGTATGGGTAAGGAAGACCGAATTAATGTCTTATAAGTAAATTCCCCAATGCCATTCCCCCGGTTTGGGAAAAATTAGGGGGCTAGCATTTGTTTAGGGGGAGGAAAAAATCCCAGACATTCAAGACTCCTAAAAGCAAATTTTAAGCCCCGAATTTTTGCACATCCCAAGACTTTCCGGTCCTTTTCTTTTTTAAAAGTTGATGCTTTCTTTTGTCGCTTTGGGGTTTTGCCGTGTGTCGCAAAGAGCTTCAAATTGGGGTACATTTTTGGCATTTGCCAGAAAGGGGAGTGACTCGGGTTGAAAAAAAGTTTTTAGCGCTTTCGAGAAGGAAAATTTTTAATTGCTTGCGTTTTGTGGTGTAGAAAAGGTTTTCTAAATTTTTTTGAAACAGAGAGGTTGGTTCTATACATGAAAACCCAAAAGGCCTTTTCATGGATGGGGGGGCCCCATTTTCAAAAAATTTGGGCCCAATTTTTGGTAGTTGGGTATGGGGTTTTTTCCAAATTTTAAGTTTTTACCCACAAAATCCCGGAAAAATAAAAAATCAACTGACTGCGATGTCTGTCTGGGAATGGGGGGAAAAAATAGGCCCATTGCGACAGTTTGCGTAGAAATTCCTATTTTTGTAAATTCTTTTAATTCCCCAAAAATTCTTTTATTTCCTTTCACAAAACCTTTCAGAAAAATTTTGACCCGTGGTGTGTAGAGTTAAAGGAAAATAAGATTCAATGAGGAGAAGATTTGGGTTCCTTTTTCAAAAGGGGGGGGCCCCAATTAAAGGGGATTTTTGGGAGTTTCTAGCAAAAAAGGGTTTAAGGGGAAGGAAGAAAATCTGTCCCGGCAGTTACCCCGCCCTTTGTTAATGCAGTTTTTTCCAAATTATTCTGTAATGGGGGGCCTTTTGGGGCATTTTTAAAAGACCTATCGTAAAGTGTAAAAGGAGTTTTTTTGGGGCCGGGGATGTAAAATAAGTTAAGGAAAAGGAAAAAGGCAGTGGGAAAAATTCCCAAAAACCCAAAAAAACCCCCCCCAAAAAAAAATCAAAAATTTCAAAATTTTTTTCCCCCGAGGGTTGAACTTACGGGGAAAAAAAGGTTTTTTGTGGACTTGGTGGGGAACCTCTGGCCCTTTTCCCCCCTTAGGAAAACGGGGTTGTTCTTGTTGTGTTGGATTCCTTTTCAAATTTTTGTTGTAATGCCCCCAACTTAAAAATTTATAAAAAGCAAAAAACCATTGTTATCGCTTTTTTAGCCCGAGTGTGGGCCATTTTTGGTACCCACGTTTAAAAGGGACAGCGAAAAACAGGCCGTGTTTCCGTTTCTGCCAGAGTCAAAAAACCTGTTTTTTGGGGGGGTTTTTTAAACATGTTATGCCCCCGCCTGTTTATCCTGCCCCAAAAAAACCTTTTTTGAACGCTTAAATTTTGGAACTTAATGTGGAAATTGGGGACTAAATTTAATGGGCTTGATCGGGCAAAGTGGGTTTAAAAAATAGGAATTTTTGGGGAAATTGTTGCTTTAAATTTTTCCCGGCATTCCTTGAAAAAACCCAAATTGTTTCTCCGGCCATCGGGTGTTTCCTGGGGGGGAAAAATTTAAACCAAACCCCTTTTGAGCATGGGGGATGTCGCCCCTTTCTTAGGGAAAGTGGGGGATGAGGGGCCTCCCAAAAAGGAAGATGGGGAGGTTTTTTGAGGTTTAAAGGGGGCCTCGGGGGGAAAAATTTCCCAAAAAGGTTAATGGGGGGCGGCCCCCTTGTTTCTTTAGTTTCCTTGACCCAAAGAGATAAATTTTAAAATATTTTGAGCCCGGGCCCTGTCAAATTGGGTGGTATTCTTTTTTAATTTGTTATTTGTTTTTCACTCTTTGATGACTTTGATTATATTAATTTAAAAATCAAATAAATTAAAAAAAATTTAAATGGCATTGGAATTTAATATTTTTCCCCCTCGAGGGAAACCCCAAAATGCTGTAAATAAAAAAAACATTTAAAATGTTTTAAAAATTTAAAATTTATTGAAAAAAACATTTAAAATTTTTTAAAAATATTAAATTGTGTAAAAACTTTTTAATTTTAAAAATTATATTATGTCAAAGAATTTTTTGGAATTAAATTTTTTAAAGGCCTATTAATCCCCGGAAAACTATAATTGGGTGTGGGGACTCCCCTTTTCCTTTAGGAAAAAATGGGGGTTTGGGGTTTTGGGTAAAAAAAATTAAAAAGTAAAAAATTATTACAAAATTTGGAAAAAAATAATTTTAAATTTTTTTGGGAAATTTTAAAAAATATATTGTTGCATTGGGAGAAAAAAAAATTAGAGTTTTACTTTTGAAAGGGAAAAGAAATAAAAACCCAAAAGGGTAGTATTTGGTGAAATAAAAATATAAAAAAAGACTAGGTAGCCTGGAAATGGGGTATAAAGAGAATTAACTGGTATTAAGAAAACCCTTAGTAATCCTGATTTTATTTTGCTTCATAATTGCTTTTTCGGGGCAAAAAAAAGGGTTAAAAACATTGTTTTTTTTAAAATATTATGTCTTATATTACTAAAGTCCGGGAATGTTTTTATGACATAAATTTTTAAATTTTTGTTTAAAATAAAAATTAGGAAATGTAGAGTACAGGGGGGGGGGTTTCCTTTCCCTAAGGGGGGAGGCGCGCCCCCCAAAAACCCCCCACGAATCCCCGGGTTCTTTTAAAGTTTTTTAATTTCGCACTCTAGGGAAAATTTTTTTATCTTGCCATAATAGTTTCAAGAAAATTTTTTTTGGGGGTTTTAAAGTAATAGGTAAAAAAGGGTTTTTAAAAAATGGCAGGGGGCCCGGTAAAGCGCCTGATATTGGGGAACCTTCCCACCCTTCCCTTTGTCTTTCAAATGGCCCATGCAGTGGGGCCCCGGGGACAGTCAGCCCCTGACATAGGAAACCAAACCTTCCCTCCCTTTAAACCCGTTGCCCTTTATTTTTGTTTTGCTTGCTAGCATTGCTTATTCTTCTTTTGAAGGCGCACTCCCTTACCCCCCAAAAAGGGTTTTGAAAGCTTGTGAAATGCTTATAGCGTGAACCGGGCCAAAATTAATTGTTGTATTTCATCCTGCGTGTCCTGCATCTTGGGGAAATGTGTGGGGGCGTATGCGTTTATAATAATATTTAATGTAGGGTTATTTTAGGAAAAATGTTTTTTTGGGGATTTATATGTTCTAATATTTTTTGAAAAATTTTTGGGCTTAATATGAAAGTTCAATTCAGGCGTTTAAGACAAAGAATATTGCAAGGGTTAACTCTTGATCAAAAAAGAGGGAAATTTAATTAAATTTGGAGGCCAAAGTCCTGAATTTTGTTTGGAACAAAGTGAAAACTTTCTTTCCTTTTATTTATGCACATTACACAGCTGAGAGTTTCTACAACACATCCACGTCCTTTGGGGGAAAATGTATTTATTTTTTATCTTTCCCTGTTGTTTGTGATATTAATTTTGAGTTTAACTAAATGAATATTTAGCAAAACATTTCCGAAATTTGTGTCTTCTTTTAAATATATTATTTAGAAATAATTTATGAAAAAAAAAAACAGGCTGCGCCCTCCAGCTTCTAAAGTGACGAGCCGCCACTGGTATAGTATCAAGGTTGTGGTGTTGTGATCACTGGGTACTGGCAGTGTGGTTATTTTCTCAGTGGAATCCTTCATCCCGGCCTTCCCGGTGAAGGAGAGAAGAAATGGAAGCATCTCGACCGAGCAACCATAAGCTGTAGTGGTAATGGAGACCAATAGAAGATCGGGGTCCCACCTAAGTGTACGGGATTTGAAGATGGCCAGTCCTGGTACTGCGGCAAAGATGACGTCTCTTAGTTCATGGAATTATTAACTGGACCACCTGGTGGTGGACAGACATCCTGGACTTTTTGTACCAAAGCAGGGTATAGTTATTGCAAGGTTGTACAATGTTAGTGTTTTTTTTAGAACATTTAGATAAACTGTTACCTAGAAGTAGTCTACTGCCACTTATAATAATGATGTATCAAAGTTATTTTAAAATTTTGTCCACGATATAGTGGACTGTCAGTTAAGAGATCAGGGTTTTAATCCCAGTCGGGTGTATTGAGAGTGTTTTTTCCTAAATGGTTTTCCACTATCCCTCCATTCAAATTCATTTACAGTTGCACTAAATGTAACTTCTTCATCACTAACAATTAACTTAATTAGTGACAAGGAGTACAACCCGGACAAGTAGTAAGATGCGGCGAGAAAAAAAAAAGGTCAAATTTATTATCAAAATAAAACCTATCAAGTATGTCTAACTCTCCTTAACTTTATTTTTAATATTCAATGGTTACATTAAATTAATAAATCTAATCTTTTTAGAATACAACCCCCGTCCACAACCCCGTCTTCCCCAAAACATAATATAATTTAAAAACAATACATCGGCACATAAAGTCAACTTTCTAAAGAGCCTTCTCAGAAATATTATCACTCTAAGCCCTTGATTATATGACAATAGCCTGGAAAAATAACGAGGAAACAATGTATAGAAAAATCACACCTAATTAACCTGGCTGATTATCAAAACTCAACTATCAGGGGAAGAGGCAAATACTTTAATGCAAAACCAATATAATTGTGATTACTTTAATTTAGGTATAAAGCTTAGGAATGTATAGGCCTACTCACAAAATCAGCACGCAAAAATGATCCAGAATGTTCTCATATGTTTCAACTTGATTACAGACTTGGCATCCACGATCTGCAAAAAAAAATAAAAAAAAATTAAGCAATGAAAATTTAAAAGTGCATATATAAAATAACAATACGAGTGTGTGTGTGTATTATATATATATATATATTGTTAACATGAAACAAAGTAGATAAATAATCAAAATAACTGAAATATACCGAACACTTTGCTAGAATAAAATTTTAATGGCATTAAAAGTGTATTATGTTATATGTTTACAGATTTCTAAAAGTAACAAGCACCCATACATTTAAGAAAACGTTGCTTAATATGTTGTTTATTTGAAAAGTCCTGTATGTATAATATATTTTGCTTTCTTTGCTCAATATTTCTAATTCGTACCTTTCTTTTTTTCTGGACAAATGATTTCTAACCTGAGCCTTTCCTGCTAATTGATTGTAACATCTTCTGTAACACCTCTTCCCCATTTTTCACTCCCCCTCCCTCTGAGCCTCCGCCATATCGAAGTAACTCAGAAATGTTCTTTGTTATGGGGTCCACATTAAAGTTTAAAATAGTTCACGACCCCCACTTATATGTAGCCCTTTTTTATAATTCTCTCTATCCTGTCTAAAAAGCCGAACTTTTGTGCAAAGCAAATACACGAAAATCCCTTTTATAGGTAATCGTAATGTGAAAGTGGAATAATCATCAAACAGACCTTTCTTTTTAGTACATATTATTATTATTATTATTATTATTATTATTATTATTATTATTATTATTATTATTAGCACCACGTCTTACTACCTTTCAGGTTAAAACGCACTTACGCTAATGTGTAATGGTAAGGTATTATGAGATGAAATGAAGGACTACAGTTTAAAAGTGGGGAAACCGAACCACGGTGGAGGCCTGGCATTCCCCACATTCACAAGATGTCTTGTCAGAGGTGAAGGAAGGGTTTGGTAATCAGATAAATCTGTGCCGGGACCCAGGATTGAACCCCGGCCGCCAGCACAGAAGTCCGACACCTTACCCCCAGACCGCCAGGTCACCCTAGTACATAAGAAATAAATGGTACGACACACCGCACAGACTTTCTCTCTCTTTCTATAAACTCGTAAGATTTCTGAACGAAATAATGTACATTTTATCATCACCACTCCACATAAGACACGAATAAAATAATATATAATGATATAGAATCAATGAGAAAAGAGGCGCATATTTAAAAGTTTTTTTATCTGTCATACATATTTTTCATTTTCAAGGAATATAAGATCCACCACTTTGTTTGTAATGTTAAATAGGGCTTAAATACTAGATTTAATCAAAACCGTTAAAGCGTATTTCGAGAAATTATATATATATGTATTTGATCCCGAAGGGTTCGGGGGGTCATGAGACGTCGATATCCATCAACATTTCAAGTTAGTTTTTTTTTACAGTCGCAATACTTAACCTTTAGTGTTCGAAAAGTTAAAAAATATATATATTTGCGTATAGCTTGAAAGTTATTGGTTTTATAAAAATATGTTTCATACAAAATATTTGTATTATAGATATTAATACATATTTATAATGATAAGTAATTTAATATCTCAAATCGTTCTAGAGATATGATAAATAATGATAAATGACGCATCGCACCGGAGCCCTTAAAGTCATTTTGCCAAAATATTGAGAGTAACTATTTTGTTTTTGGAATATTTATAAATGGCTATATATGAAATTTAATCAAAATCGTTAGAGCCGATTTTGAGAAAATCAACTTTTTCTCTTTTTGCCCTTCAGTAAACTACCCTTAATTTTAGGGGTAGATATCTAATTCCAAAAACCCCTCGGGGCAACCCTATGAAAACCCTAGATATCAAGTTTTATTTCAATCAGTAAAATAGTTTAGGCTCTGGTTGGAGGTACAGACAGACGGAAACTCAAAAACCACTTTTTCGGATTCAGGGAGTCATGAAACGTCAAGATTCATCAAAATCTCGAGTTCAATTTTTTTGACGATCTACATACTTTCTCTACCTGTAAGATAGAGAGAGAAAGTAAAAATATATTTATTAATGAATGTATAACAAAAAATAACATTTTTAAACGCGAATGAAAGGGTTTTAAATTGAAATGACGGAACGTGGGCACAGACGCCATTTGACGGGGGGGTGGGGGTGGGGGAGTCCAGTGCACAGATTAAAGGTTTTCCCCATAAGGGGCCCCCTTGTTTAAAAATTTTTCCACATCTTTTAGCCCTATTTATTGTGGAAAATTTTAGATAAGAAAAGGTAAGTTATATTAAACCCCTTTAATAAATTACGTTGTGCTCCTGAAAGTATAATTTATTTTATTCATACATTTTAATGAATAAGGGGTGTTTCACTCCGTCGAGATTGTTAAAGGGAGCCCAAATTATTGGCTCAGCTCTCGCGGTATGCTATACATCCCCCACATTTATTAAAAAAAAGTTTGCCTTGCTACGCCCAAGGGGCCCAAAATTTAGAAAAAGGGCCCTTTTTTAAAGTTCTTAAATTATTTCTTGACTGTTGGGAAGGAGTGTTAAGGTGAGGGGTTATGTTTTTAATGTTTCTCAAACGGTTTAATTTACCAAAAAATTTTTTTTATTTTATTGTTCCTTTATCATGATAAAATCGATAAATATTTCTTTTAAAAGTTTAGTTAATTAAAATTTTGTTTGATCTCAAAAACAACAGGCGGGCTCTTTTTAGCTATTAAATTTTTAAAATCGGTTTAAAACAATTTTAGCACTGCTCCCCCAACATTGATTGGTTTTACATGGTAATTTAAAAGCAAGTCCCCCCCTTTTCAAAATATTCATTACTGTGAATTTATTTACGAAAAATTTTATTATATTCCACTCCTATGATCCACTTAGGGGAATGAAAATAATAATTTTTAAAATTTTACCCATAATTTAAGAAAGTATATTATATAATAAAAATTATAAAATACTATAATTACCTTTTAAAAGAAAATTTATAGCCTACTGGACTTTAAATATAAATATTGCTACATTTAAAATACTGGGCCCCAAATTTCCGGTTTTTCATTTTGGGTTTTTTTGTAGGGAAAAATTTGGGGGTTTGAAATCCCTGATAGATGTACGGAAAAGTTTTTTCTTTTTTTTTTAAACCCCACCGCCACCAAATTTGGGAATACATTAACTATCAATATACATTTTCCCTAAACCCTACTCACTTAACAAAATAATATATTAGTATATACCGAACAGTATGGACGTATGGTGAAAACTAAAAAAAAATTTTGTAAAAGATTAAACCCCTGATACCCCCTAAAAAACATTAGTTCAGGGAATTTTTCAAGGCAAACCATATAAAAAATTAATATTTTAGCCCCAACTCAATTAAAACATTTTTCCTAAACTTCCCCTTGCTCGTAGCCAAACGTAAAAATTTAGAAAAGCCTTTAATAGAGTTACAGTCGCAAAAAAACATTAAAAAGCACCCGAAAATGTATACAACGTAGTAAAAAATTTTTATATAAAACATTATCCATTGTATTCATTTAAAAACCTTTTTTAATATGTAAATTTCGAACTACGGTGCCAAATTTTTCATTTATAAAATGAAATAATTGTTTAAGTCATGTAAAACGTGAGGGGAAGGAAAGAAAAGAAATAACAAAAACTTATGATGAGTAATGGTGTCAGATATTAATGAATATAGTTAAATTTGATTTAAATATTTTTTTAAAATAAGAGGGATTTCATTGGGTGATTTTTAACACAAGATTCGAACCTTGTCCTCCACGCCATGATTAACTGGAATACACCACGAGAAACCCTTTAAAATATACCCCCTTTAAATTTAAATCCAATCAGATTCGAGGCCTGATTCCTTATCACAAGCAAAAAAGGGTAATTTAACTTGACCTCCAAAAGAATTTTTCTGTTTTCTTTTCACCTTTTTCATATAAGATCATCCCCTACGCCACTCCTTTAAATTTAAAACCCTCCAGATTATTTCTTATCTAAACGTCCTTTTCTCTGAAAACTTACCTGTAACATCAATTAAAAACACACTCTTAAAAATCGAAAGCACTGGGAGGGGAATGACATTTTATATTGTGTTTGGGGAGCAGGGCCCCTCATTAAACCCGAAGCAAAATTGGTTTTTTTACTGATTTAACCGCGCAACCCAAACACCCCTCAAACCAAACAAAAAAAACTAAAACAAAAATTTTAAATTCATACTTCCTCAGCATTAACACATTAGAGTAAATAGAATACAGGCGTAAAACTCGAATGGGTGCGGTGCGGAGCTAAAAATATATAAATAATATATATAAGATATATATTTTATTTTATTCTGAACCTACATAATGCGGAATTATCTAAACTTACATATTAATATATTACTTCCTTGAAAAAAAGGAATTAGCATATTTAAATTTTTCTATGCCATACTAATGAGGCAGTAACTATTTTAAATTGTTTAAATGTAGTATTAAAAAAATATACTTTTAAAATAACCAATTTAGCGTGAAAAGCCTTACCTAGAGATTAAAGTAGGCATAAATCAATAAATACATTCATCTTTACAAACAGGGGTTGGATATTGGTGGTGATAAGAGTTTTATATTAAATTGTTTCCACCTCCCTGTTATCAAACATGTCCTTGAGCTTATAAACACAGTTTTGCCCACTACATTTTAATGTATGGGATTGGGAAAATGGATATCGAGGGCTAAGGTTTACTTATACAGACCAACCATGTGGAGCCAACTTTTGGACTTGATAAAGACACTCTTTGTTTAATAAGATAACAAATATGTTAACGTAAACAATCGATTAGTTGATAAACGAATCATATTTCACATGTTTAAATATCTAACAATTCTAGTCCAGTTTGTTGATGATAGGGTAGTTAGGGCTAGAATCTCAGCCGATCCTGTTGAGGGTGTTTATTCCCAAATTGTTTCGAACCTTTCCTCCGTGTAAATATGGATGCATCCACATTCAATTCGACCTTCTTAACCATAATTCACTCGCGTATTATTATGTGTATAGCCCATATGGGTAGTAAGACATGGTAGTACATTTTGTTTAGTATATAAATATAATCTAACATATTTTCTTGGCTATATTATCCCTATCGCTGTAACATGTAAGCTGGCAATAGAATAAATTGTCTACATTTCTTTGAATGTTTTCGAATAGAGTATAGTTTAGTTTTCATTACCATCTCTGAAACTTCCAACAAACAGATTTGAAGTGGATATAATATTAATATTCTTGTTTGGAAATGAAAAGTTATAACACGTGGAAAACTAAAGAGAAATAACAAATGAACAATTGAAATTTAAAAATTTTTTTTTTTACTGAGATACACCCACGTCCTAGCTAATTATATAGTTGGTTTTAAATATACGATCATTCAAATAAAAATATTTCTATCATCCACAGAATATTGTGAATGCCAAACGTTTCACTGTCAGGCCTAACGGAACATCACCAAAAGATAAACTCCAACGCCACGCCTTCAACTTCCCCTAGGATCTCGGTTTCACACCGACTCCTCTATCACCAGGCTGATTTATTATCCATTCACGGTAGGAATTACTCTCTGAAAGCTCTTTTTTTCCTACTAATATCCTTCTATATAATAGATTTCTGGTAGGGGAAAGGCCTTTCAGAAAACAATTCCTACGCTGAACAGACTTTATTACACCTTGCTGCAAACTGGCAAATTACGCCATTGCATGTCAGGCCACCACTTAACCGGGTATCTCAGTCCAATCCTATTGATATATAAAATCTAATATTGAATGGATGGAATTCCTACAGATATAAATAACTGCACAAAAATGGGCTAAATTGAACCATAAATATTAGGCAACAGAAAAAATATCCAGTTAGAACTTCTTTGGAACTACCTCCAAAACAGCTGATTTATCAAGCTAAAATATGCCTGGATTAATATCCTACAAAAATAAAAAAAAACTACATCGCAATCGGTTAAGTGCCAGAGATATATACACAACTACAGCTAACACTTCATCATTACTTAGAACAAAAAACAGATTTTTATTATTATTATTATTATAAAAATGCCTGGATAAATACTCTACCGAAAAATAAAAATTACACCACAGTAATTATGTGGCTCTACAAATGTATACAAACAATCGGCTGGTCCTTCACCAGGACTCACACAGAAACAGCTAATTATACACTTATAATGCTAGAACCCGCCTGGATATTGGTCCTGTATAAAAGTAAAAACCGCACTGCAACGTTAATTGTTTCCAGAGATCCTAAGTTACAGATATAATAAATCCGGCCGAATCTTTAATGGAGACTCAAACCCTGACTGGTAGTATGTGAAATCCTCTCTTAGCATAGCAGACATTCTAATGAATTGAAATAAATGCACCGCCATCGGTTATGAAGTTCCAGGTAAATCAGAATTGGAACCCTTAAATTATATTTAAAAAAAAATTAACTCAGCGTCTTAAAAATAAAGTAAAAATCTTTTAGATTTAATATGTTATTTGCACTACATGTGTGGAAAATAATAATTATTAATCATTAATAAATTCATAGTTAGCTATTCACAGTAAGAAAGATTCTGAAAAGAGAGAGAGACCTGTTTTATGTTACCATGTAAAACAAATAAATGTGGGTAACACTGCTGCCAAAATAATGCGTGGCGTAGTTAATACTTTAACGGCTAAAAAAACCCAGCCCATATATTAATGAGACCAAACATAATTAATAAACTAAATATGTAACGAATAATTGATTTTATTGTGAACGGAACAAAAAGGTAAAATTAATTTAGTAGATCAAACCATTTGGGCATCGCATAGAGACATAACCTATCCCCCATCACTCCTTCCCAACAGTCAAGAAATAATTTAAGGACTTAAGGCTTTTTCTAAATCCAGTATAGTATACCACGTGGGCTGAGCCAACAAGTTGCTACCTTACAATCCCGACGGAGTAAACATGATTTACCCGTTTTATCAGATATACATCTTTAATGAAGCTCCATATGAGAATGAACTTTGGAAAATGTTACACAATGTAAATGAGGGTCATCACATATAATCTAGAATGGATACTTAGCTTGGTGTGCCTCACTGTTCAGTTGGCCTTTGTATCTTTCCTCCGCACTTGCACAGGCCGCATCAACCACCCTCTCTACTACCTGGATCGCTCCACAGACCATTTTCTCTGAGCCATCCATGACTATTTCCCCTCTGTACCCAGCACCAAAGAGAACATCACTAGGAGAAGGCCGATGCTCTCGCTGAACACTTAGAGGCGCAATTTGTACAGACTGACGACCCGTCAGACCTGGTGCAAATTGCGCACGTGGCTCAGGTCATCGGTGCGGTCTCGTACAGGCCCTTGGATGAACCTGAACCCACGGAGGCGACAAAAATGGCATGGGAGTTAGCCGCTCTAAGAATAAACAAGGCCCCCGGATGGGACTGTATCAATAACTGCGGTCCTAAGAAAGCTGCCCTTGGAGGCGATTAACTTCCTCGTGGAGTTATTCAACACCGTCCTGTTCCTTAGTTACTTCCCTGAGTTCTGGAAGCACGCCAATGTCCTCTGCTTTCATAAACCCGGTAAGGACTCGGCCCTAGCTTCGTCTTACCGACCGATCAGCTTGCTCGACTGTTTGGGCCAAGCTGCTCGAGAGACTACTACTGATGAGACTGACCCGAAATGTTCGCAAGGTGGGCATCTTGGTGGACGAGCAGTTTGGCTTTCAGGTGGAGCACGCTACGTCTCACCAACTCGTCCGGCTCGTGGAGCAGGTCACGAGGAACTTCAACGACAACAGGCTGACTGGTGCTGTTTTCTCAACGTGGCAAAGGCCTTCGACCGTGTTTGGCACGAAGGTCTCCTTTTCAAACTCCTCTCCTTGAACGTACCCTTCTACCTAGTTAAGGTTGTACAATCTTTTCTATCCCACCGCACCTTCTTTACAACATTTGGGAACGCTACCTCACAAGTCAGAACCATCCAAACTGGAGTGCCACAGGATTCCCTCGTGAGACCAGTACTCTTCAGTCTGTATGTGAACGACATTCCAATATCCCCAGACACCAAGTCACTTTATAACGGACGACACGGCTCCAAGTAGCGGAGTCGTGGCGATGGCAACTAGTGGAGAGGCGACTCTAGACTCAGCTGAAGCAGTTGGAGGGATAGCTGCTCACCTAGGGCAAGTATTAACGTGGAGAAGAGCAAAAAACAGGCCTTCACATGGAAAAAAAGTTTAAAGGGCCCAGCCCCCCCGGGAGTTGGGGAACACGTAAATGGGCAAAAACTTTAGTACCTGGGATTACGTGAACCCCAAAATTTGACCTGGGGGGAAACCTGTAACGAGGGTTTTAAAAAAGGCGAGGCAAAGCGGGAATCCTGGGCCCCACTCTTAACGGGCGTGGGGTTCTCCCCAAAGGAAAGGGTTACCGTAAAAGCAGTTGTTCGACCGACCCTGACAGCGTGCCCCGTTGGGGGCCAAGGGTGGACACGTATTGAGGAGGTTGAAAAGAGTTCCAGACGGTGTTGGGATCTTTGGGGGCGCCCTTGGTTTGCCCATAATGAGACTCTGATCGTGATTTTGGATATGACTAAATAAAAGGACCATTTGGGAAGTGGCGCAGTCCTTCTATACATACTTCCCAGTGCTACCAATCCTTTTCCCGGGGTTTGGGGAATTACGTCTCGACCCTGCAGGGGTCATTGAGTCCTAAACCCTGTTTGGGAAAATCGGATGTGTCAACATGGTTTGGGAGTCCCCACCCGCCTCCCATAGTTTAGGCCCCGCACGTAACTCTAAAAACCATTATTCTTTTTCCCAAACATACTTTTTGTTTTCCCCCATAAATTTTAAAATATGTCTCTCTTTGTTCAAAATTTTTTTGTGAAACGTGACAACCCGTCCCTCATTAAAAAAACCCCGTGTGAAATTTGGTCTGTACTTTTTGGAACTTCTTCGTGACCCCCTTCAGAAAATCAGAAAATGTAATGCCGATGTCGTGTAAGACCCCAACGGGCGTAGCGCCCTTCAAAAAGGAAACGGTCGACACTGTAAAAGCGTTTGCTAAAGGGTCGATCTCGCTTGGTGCCCCCGCTTGGGGGCCCCCTGGTGGCACGTATATAGGAGGATCAGGGTTCCAGACGTGTGTCTGGGATCTTTGGGGGTCCCACCGGTATGTCCACAATAAGACTGCACGCCCCTGGATATGCCTACCATCAAGGACCACTTTTGGAACTAAAGCAGTCCTTCAACGATAGACTCCCGGGTCACCAATCCTCTTACCCAGGGCTTGAAAAATTACATCTCGCCCCTGGGGTTGCTATCGACGTCTAAAGCCCTGCTCGAATAATAAGAGTGCAAAAGGGGTTTGAGAGGCTCTCCCCCCTCCCTCATAGATATGTCTCCCACGTAATCTAAAAACTTTAGGGTTTCCCCAACATATTTCCCTTTTTCCCTCCAAATATTAATAGTTTTATTTGTTCCAGAACTTCGCGAAAAAAAGCGAAAACCCTTTTTTTAGAACCCAAAACCACAGGGTGTGCAAAGGGTCGGCTGTTGGAACTTGCTCTCGTCTCCCTTCGGGAACATCAAGCAGCTTTTGTGATTGTGTGATTGTTTCGCAGATTCAGTCATTTTTTTCAGGTTTTCAACGTTTCACTTTTCATTTTTGATATCATTCTATCCTTGGTTCTTGGGGAAAGGAGACACGCTCGTTCCCCACGGTATCAAAAAACCTTAAGAAAATTTCAGGCCACCGGGGGCAGACATCTACAACCCAGAAAACCCGCGGAGGAACCCTTTTCGGGTCCCACCGAACAACTAAACTAAACTGGGGACGTACGTAACGGCGAATTCTCACGGGATCCTAACCCCAAGAGCTAAGCAACCCGAAAAGCAAACCCGGGCGTAAAAGCAATACCTCCTTGGAGTTCATCCCCGGGCCCTTTAAAACATCTCCAAAAGCCTCCCAACTGCAAGAGGGGGGCACAGACCCCCCTCCACACAAACCCACTATCTCCCCCTTTTCAGGGCTGAGCGAAAGGGCCCCCTCCGCCACCCCAAAAAGCAAAAATCAACGCGACATGACAGACATCTCATGACGGAAGACTCCATGGAAACTGAAAACGATGGAAGGGAACTTTCACGGGGCCCAAAACAAAATTTAAAAAACGAAAATTCAACCTCAAAATAAACTAAAAAAAACCACAACTGACAAGACAAACAAGTTTGAGGCAGGGGGAAAGGGGGCTGACAGCCAACCCCAAAATTCCAAAGACAAAAAACCCAAAACCCACCCAAGCAAGATCCCCACCGATAGTAGCACTAGGCCCCCAAAAACTAAAAGCATCAAAATTTTAGCAAAAAGATGGGTAAAACGCATCAAAATCACATACATTCAAAGGACTAAAAATTAAACCCCGCAAACAAACAAGATACGAATTAATGCAACACTTACCAAAACCTGAAACAAGAATTTCCACATACACTTTACCTGGGCAAACCTGTAAAGGGGTCATAAAGGGGGGTTCCCGCCCAATATGGCCCCCCAGGGACACCCAAACAAGGCTTAAGGGGCTAAATGTCCTGAGTCAGGCAGTTCTCAAAAAAGGCACAGCAATAAACCACAAGACATCATACTTTTCCCAATTTCCAAAGTCACGATCACCAAAAACAAAGAAACAGCCAATACTAAAAAAATTGATATTTAAAACCACACAAATTAGAAGGGTTTTCCATACATCCCCCCAAAAACATCATAAAAGTCCCCAAAAATGTCAGAAATGCGCCAAACCCAACCCCCAGGTGCATAAATTCATGAATATAACACAAAAGGGGACTCCCCGAAAAAAGACAAAACAACCCCTACCCGATGCATAAATGTAGGGGAAAACCCAAAGGGGCAAACTCCCAAAAAGTGCCCGTTACGTGGAATTACTCGAAAGAGAAAAACCATGCAAGAAAACAAACACTTACACAAACCACACACCCGACACCCCCCTTTCCACACAACGGGCCTCATCAACATTTCCCACCGTTGTTTAATTTGCCCAAACCCAACCATAAGGGGGTTTGGCCCCTAGCCAAAAAGAACCCAACACCACTAGAGTGGCCGCATCTACCAAAGCTACGCGTCAGCTACAAAACAGCGGGGGCCCCTCGCAAAAACCTAAATGGGAAAAACGTCAACATTTCCAAAAATTAAGGAAAAAGTAAGCCGCTCAAAAATCTCAACATATTTAAACTCATAAAACATTTCAAACCCAAACCCTTGCCGATTAAGACAAGTACAGAGTACAGAAAAAAGTTTACGTGTGGGGGGGTTTACGACCCTTTTTGCCCGGTGACAAGGACCCAAAGAAATTTGGCTAAAACATCTAGTGTTTTTTTTAGAAGCGGATGAGATACTAAGCAAGCAAAAAAACTAGAGGAAAGTTCAAAACTTACGTTTTGATTAGTTTAAACATGAAAAATCACCCCAAACCCCAAATAAAAAATATACTTTTCGGTTGATATATACGGGCGACCACCCAGCGTGTTTAATAAAAAACATACTTAATTACCGTCTCCTACCATAACTACAAATCCTAGAAGCCAAAATGATAAAAAAACACAAAAAGCGGGGTATCCTATTCGCGGATAATAAACCACCGACAAATTTTACTGCAAAAAGCCCAGAACAATAAAAACGCCGAACAATCACGACACAATTTTTAGCGGAACTTAAAATAGCAAATACCAAAACGGGGGCAGCCATAAACTACAAGGGGGGAAGGGCATCAACGAAAAAAGCGGGCAATAACGATAGTATGATAGGGCTGGGAATCCACCCCTTTTTCTCCTCAAACCCCCTACAAAGGCCAATACCCAAAAGGGTTTCTTGACAAAGGTGGGGGTGACGTTGGAGGAGCTAAACCCTTTTCAAAGACTGGACTCTGAACAGAACCCCCTGTTTGTGAATTCGTAAACATAGTATAGAAAAAAAGGGATAGACACTTAAATCTCGGTGACTAGGAGGTTTTAAAAACCACTTAAAAACATTTTTCCCTAAATACAAATCACAACAACGGAAGAAGGCGCAACTCTGTAACTGTTTACAGCACTACAGGGCACGAAAAACTGACCACTGAGGCAATAAAAACCGGGCCCACAACCGAGTTCCCGGGCCTTGCTTTCTGCTTGGGGGTCAATTTTTCGAATAAATCAAGCTAATTATACTTTCAAAAAATTATACAAAACACTAAGCCCCCTAACAGCAATATCATACTTTTAAATAGGGCCAGGGGTGTTTAAAATTAGTTCTATTTTGAGCCCTTTGTTTTAAAAGATTTCAAATAAGAGAAAAAGATTATAACCACAAAATTCCCTAAAATTTTATTGTACATACTAAAAAACCCCCGGCCAAATTTTGGGATTTAACCTTAAACAAAAAAAAAAAAATATTGTATTTTTAATATTTATCGAGCTAACTAACTCCGTATACGGAGGACTAGAGGGCCGAGGTCCGAGGCTCGATTCCCGGGTGGGATCTGGGGATTTTTCTCGAAAATTGAAAAATTCCTGGTCACCAAGGTTTTGGGTTTAAATTTGGTTTAAATCGGGGTTTTAAACTTTTTACTTGGGGGCCCCACTTCATATTTTAATTACCTTACCTCTTATGGGATATGGAAAGCATCCCACGGAAATTATGTACATTATACCTGCTTCGGGCGTTCACTGGCAACGTTATAGTTCTGGCTTCTTTACGCAAAAAAGAGCTATGGATTGAGAATCAGACAGCCCTTTTACCGAAAGCTTTTTTCCCCCTTTTAAATAAAGATGAAAACTATTCCTTAACTTAATGTGCTTTTATCCACCCACACTGTAAAAAAATCAAAATTTTCCATACAACAATATTGTATTTCCCCATACTTTTTTAAAATCCTACGGACATCGGAATTTTTCCCTATGTCTACAACATTTTCCCAAAGCACCCAAAAGTATCCATACGTTTTATGGGAAAATTTCAAATTGAATGGGAAACACGATTCGTAGCTCTGCGCATGCGTAAAAGAGAGAGAGAGAGAGAGAGAGGGAAAATTTGTCTTCAATTCAGAAAAGTTCGCCATATTTGTTTAGAGAAGAAACATAATTTTAAAAAAAAAAAGTTATCGAATTATTTTTTTTTTTTTTTAAAAAAAGTATTTTGTGCTGTTTTTCTCACCTTAGTGAAGAAACAAGTTAATTATTATGATTAATTCATATGTGAAAAAAATGGGAAAAATTTGCTTGTTTTAAACCAACTTTTTTAAAAAGAACAAAAAAACCCCGTGGCGTTTTATTTTGTGATTCAAATTGTTTTTATCTTGTATAGAGATTGACTATCATTTCCTCATGTGACTAAATTTGTAAAAAAGGGGTATCATTTAAAATATCAAAAAAAATTAGGGGATCCCACCAAAATATTTTATTAACTTAAAAAATACTTGTCTAATAGTAGCGCACTTTTTTCCTTGACTTTATTTATTTTGGGCAAGTCCTTTTTTTATGTTGTCGAATTCTTTTAAATGATCTATGTGATTGTCCTTTTGTGCATTTAGGGAAAAAGATTTTAAAATGCCCAAATAAGTATTATTGTATGGTATGGGAAAAATACCAATCAAGTATATAAAAATCACAATCTTAATGGCGGTCAAATATTAATTTTCCATACACAGGTTATGGGAAAAATACCAATGAAGTATAAAGAAAAATACAATAAACATAAAGGAGAAATTGTATTTTTTTCCATATCCAAACATGGGAAAAATACCGACCCAGTACATGAAAATTACTACCGACGTGTGGCACTTTTCCCATGACTGTGTATGGAAAAACTTCAATACTTGTATGGGTTAATTACTTCCATACATGTATGGGAATTTTACCACAGATTTTTTCGTTACAGTGCACCTAACCTAGCTAAACCTCACCAGTTCAACTACACATCGTTTCAACACGCGCACATAGACAAAAGCTTATTGTTGGTGATGGGGGGGGGGGGGGGGGGTGGGAGTTATAATCTTGACCGGATGTTTACTAAGGCAGTTTTTTCAAATTTGTTTCACTCTTCCTTAAGAACATGTGGGACACCTCCCTCCTGCTTTTAGCTCTTCCACTTTACCCATTTATGCATATATGTGGATTCACAGATTAGCTAGTATTATGTGGAACAACAAAAAGAAGATTTCAAGTTTTGCATTGATTTATTTGACCGATTGATAGGAAGCAATGAGGTGTGCTTTTTTTTGCGATTATCTCTACTTCTCTAGATACCACTTTCTGACTATTTTGTAGTAAACTGCAGTCCTCGCACACTGGTTATTAGCAAACATAATACAAAGCCATAGAACGAGGAAGGTGACGTTTTGAGTGAATTCATAACTATATCTCTTAAGAGGTAGGAAACTTCATCAAAAAAAAAAAAAGCAATCCAGTCTAACCTCGATTCCTGATCTACAAGGTCAGAAAATCTGTCGGTTGGTTCTCTTGTGAGCAGAGCAGATGGTTTTAAAATAGTTATAACACTAATTCCCCGTATACACAGACGATCTTTTCATATTATTCAGTAGATAAAACAGTAATAAATTAATGATGTTTCGATGCAAACTATCATGAATTAATCTGGAAGTAGGCTACTATGCAAAAATACGGAATACATTGCACCTTACACAATCATTGCTTCCATCCTTGTTTTATGAATAGTTAAATACTTCCTTCAATAATTTTTTATGTTAAATTAACAGTTTGTTATATATTTTGAAACAATTAGGCATTTTTCAAAAACATTCTGACTATATTAATATATTTAATTTCAAACAGATTAACACCTTAAACTTTTTTTCAAAAACAACTGATATTTGGCTTTATTTTAGTTAGGAAAGAATCAATATACGGCATTCACGGTAGGATTTACTCCTCTAAAAGGTTTTTTTTCCTACCAAGATCCTACTACTGTATATAATAGATTTCTGATGGGGGAAAAAAAGGGCTTTCAGAAAACAATTCTACGGTGAACGGACTCTAGTATTGCTCTTCAAGTTGTTCAAACTCCATCTTCTGCGCATTCGGTCTGTCTGTACTTCAACAACATCACTGAAACTATGACATTGTGCTACTATCAAATTATGCAAACGTTACAATGACAGTACTAGTTTCACTATTAACTGACATTGATTAATTGGATGTTACACATCGGTAATAGCTATCTTACTGAATAATTATGAACTAAATCATCGATAAACATCTCCGTATTAAGAGGCATAGGTCACAGAAAAAAAATTCAGAACAATAAATGAAAAATTCCATTGATTTCCATAAATAAATATGCCTTCTTAAGTGTGGAGTAATGAATGAAAAGGAAACCTTTTATTATGGAGAAAGAGATTGACTGAAAAAAAGAAGAACCTTTTATGATAAGGAGTGAGAAAGAGGACACTTGTTTGGGAAATAAGGATGGAACAGATAAAAGACGCACATTTTAGTTTAATTGTTTTTGCCGTAGGGTTCAAATGTAGAGGCGGGACCTTCCCCAACTGCACAATGTAATAAATTAGCAACATCCTGTTGCGTACCATATTGTGTTTCCTAATGGACAATAAACAGTTTCCTCTAATCCTTGCAGTTAGAGTCTGATATATTATTGCTAACGACCCAGACATTACAAGATTTACCACAACAAGGGAACGTTTGTCAAAAATAAGAACGGGCTTACAGGAACTCACGTGATGATCCAACAGCGATCATTATGCTAATACATCCAGGCTAGCCACGATTGGGAGATTATTGTTACCATATGTACTAGTCCCGGGCTGGATTCACAAGTTAAAACAATGGTAATATATAAAATAAAATACTAAATAAGATAAAATATGAATATCATAGCAATAAAATACCTTTCTATAATAAAGCCGCTTAGATATAGCTTGTAAGGTTCATGAAACAGTATGAGGCAGACGGAGTGCTGTGAAATATAACGAAAAGTATGTAAAGCAGCTCTCATGCTACTATCAAGTTTTTGTTTTTGTTTTACCAAGTCCTAGCAGTTCATAAATCGTATATGAAATGTTCTTATCTTCATTATACTACTTCTCGAAGGAAGTTTGAGAAAGCTCCAAGAGCATCACGTCTGAAATATTCAGTTCTGGATCCAGATTTTATTTTTATCTTTACTGAACTTTTTTGTATGGATTTCAATTCCTGTATAAGATATCTGTAACCACTTCTATACACTCCAAAACCAAATCAGCCATCTTTGTTATGTCTACTTGACTGTCCATGTCACTAACCGTGGCAACTAACTTGGATAAAGTTCACTGAACTTGTACAAGAACACTTGGTACAAATGGAATCCAAGTACACTTGGACAAAACAAACTTGGACACTGCGTGCGCATCACTTGGACACTACTTGGGATCGTGTCAACAATTCATTCAGCTCCTTTGGATGGGGAGGTTACATCCAAGTTTAGTAGGAAGTTGACCAATTACTTGGATCCAGGTCAAACTTTAATGTGATTCGTCACAAAACACGGAGGATGAAACCCATAAAAGGAATTTTATAAAATAATCAAATGGGCGGATAGGCAAAATGTAGACCATAGAAATGTATAAGGCAGAGGGAGTGTCATGGAATGTTAACGAAGAGCAGGTAATGCAGGCCAAATGTAGTATTAAGTTTTATTTTTGTACTGCATTTAATATCTGTTCCAAAGTTTGCTTTGTCAAAGCATAGAGTCTGTTCATGATTGGTTTTTACTTGGATGACAGTTAAAAAATTTCATATGTTTAGGTTTTGGGTTGCCAACATTGTAAAGGATCATGGTTTTTTTTATAAATTTTAAGTTTTTTAATTACCTGTTTTTATTTTACAAATAAAATAACGTAAACTTAAATTTTTTTGACTATTTCATTGCTTTTAATTTAATTTCCTTTTATCCAATTCGAAACAATATTTTAACATAATTAAAAGTACTTATTTCTTCGTTTTGGAACGTCATTTACTTGTGTAATATAGTTCACACATCAATACCTTTTAATACAGACATCGTATTTTTCTTGGAAAAGAGAAAAATATTGTTTATTTTTAATATATAATAAATCATTTTATGGAAATTTTATTGTATTTCCAAGATTTAACTAAAATAAATATTTTTGTTTCCGTCATGTTCAACACATGATTTAAATTCGATGGTCGCCATTTTGAAAATATTTTCATTATACATTTTGTGGAAGTGCTGTGAATAGTAATTTTTTTTAAGTGGAAATAAAACGATAACAAGAAGCTTTGTGTCCGACTAAATAAATATATAAATAATATTGGCAAAATTACAGTGGTTAACTATCACAGTATATTTTACCATCTGTTTTCATTTACAGTGATCCAAAGTGATAGATGTCAGCTGTTGGCGTAAGGATATATTAGGGATATTTCTAATAACTTTTTGGGTTGTCATCCAAGTAAACTTAGGTCATGAATGTCAGCGAGGCTTTAACGTTGTGCACAGGTGCTTTGGGACAGATATATTCCGATAGAGTGTAGTACTATCGGGTTGTCGTCGTGCTGTGAGGCCGGTTAAAGAGGGGGGACAGTATTATTACCCCTTCCTCTCTCACTTAACTTCTCACTTTGAGTACAAAATAAAGTAGGAAAAAGGGGATTAGTAGCCTAAAGGAAATGTTTACAGGGGGGTTTGGTGGAATACAATGTATCCTTAGAAGGACAAATACTTTTAAACTACGCCTAGCTCAAGGGTGGATCAAGGGCTAGTTTTTGAGGTAAATTGGTTTTTACAAGGCTTCTTCAAGGAAAAATTTAATAATGTTTATTAATAAATAATATTTTAATTTATAATATTTTAATTATAATATTGCGAGTTTAACAAACTAGTTGGAATTAACAATTAATTTAATAATAATAATACTTTAAGAAAGAAATAATTTAGATTAACCAATTTGTAATTTTAATATAAAAATAAATAAAAAAAAAAGTCGTCGTCAAAATAAAAAATAATAATAATTATTACTGTACATAAGTCAAAAGTGTTTTAGTAATAAAAAAAAAAAATATGTATTTTAATACTAAACTTGATATTAATACTAGAACATTTTATTTTTTATCTCCTTTCTTTGTCTAGAGCTAAGTTAAAAGAGTGTTCCCTAATTTTGATTAGGTCGTGTAGGAGATAGGATGGGGAAAGGTGTTAGTCAGTCATTCTTTACAACTTTAAGTATTGGTTTCGATATTTATGTTTATTTTTTATGCAGGAGGGGACGATCGCCCCCACCCCCCCCGGGGTCTCCCTGGCCCTAGCGGGGAAACTCGAATAAATATATGATTTTAATGCTAATTAAAAACAAATTCACTGTGCTGTTTGTAAAGATGATTACATATTCCAAAAGTTAATATACTAAATTAAATACACTTTTTGGAATATGTGGGATAAAAATGACATTAACAAAAGGGTTTTTTTTTAATTTAAGTAAACATTTTTTTAAATATGATATTCAACGAAATAAATAAGTGTAATGATCTTGATATTTTTTGGACACAATTATATTTACTAGGATGATTCCCTTTAATGATTGATTTAAATTTTAGGCCTAATTACTATAGTTGTATTTGTAAAAAAAATTAGTTACAGGTTCATATTGTTTACATGTATCTTAAAAATGGTTGATAAGCTGTAAAAATATCTCAAAGGGCTAGATGAGACATGTAGCGACACGTTTTGGGAAAACAATGGTTGAAAGTTTCTGCTTAGGTGGAAAGTGACAGTAAACTGGCCGACAATTGGGGCTCCAGCTAACTGATCGACAGCCACTGGTCAACATGTGTGTAAAAGGGGGTCGACGGGACAAGGGGACTTGTCATGAAAAAGGGCGTTGTCGATCACATGGTCAATGTTAGTAGGACCATTTTGATAAAGACCCAATTGGTCGACAAAAGTATACAAATATTTGGAATGCTTGGGGGTTAATTATCTGCCCCTAGTTTTGACCTACTGGGATAGTTCATGTATACGAGGACAAAGTGATATACACACGAATAGTTGACCAATTTGGGTGCATAAACTAATCAACAATAAAACTGGTCGATACGTTGTGAAACAAAGTGATAGACATACAAGAAAATCTACACGAAGGAGTACTTAAAACCAAGTTGTTGATAAGGGTAGGACCATGTGCTTGCGACAATGATCGACAAATATTAACAAACATTTGATAGACTAGGTAACTAGGGGCCCGTGACTCGTCTAAAATATGTAATAGAACCCAAAGTGATAGACACCCAAAAATGGTCGAGAAAAAAAAAACTGTCAGACAAAGTTGAGATGGATCCATATAATAGTGGACCACAAGTTAATACATAGCGAATAAATAACTCGCTAAGCCAAAAGCTAGGGTTTTATTTTTGTATCCAGGTGTTCTTTTTCCACTATATATTTAGTTCTTTTACAGTGAACGTCTGTCATCGTTAATAATAACAATGTCAATCGTTTAAAAATAGTGCGTTTATTAACATTAAATAAACAATGCCCCTTCTGTTAATGTACAAATAAAAATAATTAAATGTTGGAAAATTTACTCCAATTATATACATAATATACAGCAAAAATGTTAACCAAATTATTGTAAAATAATAGCAGAAAAGGTATTTTCTCTAAGAAGAAAATTACAAGGAATTCATACAAATATTAAAGGGTTATTATTTTTATTACAATAAAATAATCAACAAAAAAAACCCCAATTCTCTACCACATCACTCACAAGTGGCTTATTAACGTTGTTATCTCCTGATTAAATATTACTTTATTTTGAAAGATTCTCATGTATTATTTTTTTAATTGAATGTATTTAGAATTTTTTTGCATTGTCACCTGGGTATTTTTTAAAATTATATGCATGCATAATCTATTTGGAGGTTTCCCCTTTTCCAGCAAATTTTTAAAAACTGGATGTCTCTAGAAACTATTTGCAGGGTCGTCGTCACCTAAATCACTTGGCGCACTTTTGAAAATTAAATGTTTTAAAGAAGTTATTTGAGTTTTATTAAAGTCATTTAGCTTCATATTAGAGAATATCAGAAGTTTGTGAACTAATCTAAAAGGGGGCAAATTTATTCAAGAAGGGCCATACCCTCTCTACACTCCACTTATTTTTTTCTCTGTCCCTAATTTGAAGTGGTCCTTTCTACTTTTTGAAATTATACTCTTTTAAAAGATATTTAGAGTAGTCCCCCTCCAAATTATTTAGAACTTTGGATGTTACTAGAACCTATTTTGAGTAGCGTCCTTGGGAAAATTTTTTTAAAAGTTTGGATCCCTCCGAAGCTATTTTTAATAGTCCTTAACAGTTTACTTTTTTAAATTTAGATCTCCTGAAAGCTATTTGAAGGGGTTTCCCCCAAAAAAATTTTTAAAAATTTAGGTGCTTCTAGAAAATTTTTAGATGCCCCTAGCTTGAATTTTTTTCGAAAATTATTGCCTCTAGAAACTTTGAGGTGGTCTTTTTGGAAATTTTGATATTGAATGTATATAGAAGTTATTTGAGGTTAATGAAAGATCTTTAAACTTCATTTTCGTTTAGTATCAGAGGTTTTAAATTATTTTTAGAGGGGTGGGATTTATTCCAGCTGAGATTATTTTCAGGGGAACGGGGCCCCCAATCTTGCCCCCCCCCTCCTCGGTTTACCACCATAGATTGCAGTATAAAACATTTATTAGATGAGTCCATGCATAAAAAAAAATGCTGACCAACTCTGTTGGGGATTTTTACCACGATCCACCATAGACAGGACCTTTCTCCCCCCACTAAAAACGAGGGTACATCCATGTTTATTATCTACATTCTAAACGTATATTTTTTTAAATGTCTGGATAAAAAAGGCCATTATTGCACGTGTGATTTTGTGCTCAATACAAGTGGGATTAGGCAAGATAAACAGTGTATGATAGGCCTATAATTTACAAAAGGTGATTCCCCCAGTGGCGATGGAACTTTATTTGTGTAGGGGTGAAATAAATTATTTTAAAGGAACTTTCTTCCAATTAATAGGAGATCTAGGGTCTCAACCCATATATTTTGTGAAATTGAATACCCTTTGAATCCATTTGAAAGGTACTTGTCCAGTAATATTTTGAAAATTTAGGACCCCTTTCCCGAGATATTTGGAGTGATCCTCCTCTAGAACTGTTTTGATATTTGGATACCCATAAACGCTAATTATGTTTTCCTTCCCTATAATATTTTTAATTTTAAATTTTTTCCAGAATATATTTAAAGTGGTTTTCCCATTGCAAATGTTTTAAATGTGTATGCCCAATAAACTATTTATAGTGGTCTCCCCTTTAAATTCTCAAATGATGGAAAAATTTTCAAAAAAATTTCCCAGGGATTTGTCCCATTTTACTGGTGGTGGCCACCCTGAAATTATTATTTACGGTACATCCCTCACAATTAACTACTATATCACTACTGACAAAATATTACTCTAGCTCTATCTCTCAAAATTTTCTTTACAAGTAACACTCTTAATTCCGTCCTAACAAATATTACTTTGGATATATCCCTCGCAATTAATTACAAGTAACATTGTTAAATCACTTATTGACAAATATTACTTGATATAGGCTAATATATCTGTTGCCAGCAGCAGTATGTTGTTTTAATCTAAAACAAGTTCAAGATACCTAATCAACTCTCTTTTTAAATATTTCAAGTTTTTGAAAATCACTCTTCACACCTCAAAATTTTACTGACCAAAAACAAATAGCCTCTACGTTATTTGTAAGATCAATTACTCCTAGGTTTGCATTTTTTAAACAGAATCTTTAGATCCAGTTTTGAAAAAAAAATGCATTAAAAAATCTCTCATTTGTAAACTATCCTAAATTTGAAGGCTAGGGTCAAAATAAAATAAACTTGTTGAGATATTGCCCTATAACTTAAAGTATCAAGTTTGAAAAAATCAATCAAACCGTATCCCATCCGTTGCCGGAGGGACAGGTTACAGATAGACATGGGACAAACAGAATTGTGAAAATAGTTTTTTGAGTTCGAGTTTATAAAAAAAAAGTAAAAATCATCAATTTCTTGGAATAAATTTTATTTCAGGATTACAATACTTTATCTTGATATTAGTAAGTAAAAGAGTAGTTACCCTGGTATGTGTTTGGACATATCAGCAAAACCCGAAAACGCTCACTGAGGGCTGTCTGTCAATTCATGCATAGCTAACATTGTATCCCTCTCTCTAACACAAACAATCCTTATTGAGGACTGTCTGGTTTATTAGTAATTCATGCGTTTGTAACATTGTATCAAACCCCTCTCTAACACCAAACTTGCTTAGTGAGGAAGTAGACTTGATATTCCTGTTTATAAACTTAACATTTTAATATGACAAAGTTTATACTATGCTTCGTAACCCTTTAATACAAAAAACTTGAACTAAGCGCTTTAGCTTTTACTCTTGAAACACATTTATTGTTTTGTTAGTATTTTTTTAATAAAATTACTAATCTAAACGCTACTACATATGCCTGTTCCATTCTATCTTGGTCCCTCAAAATTTACCCTTTCGTTTTAAACCAAGTGGTTTGTTTCCTAGACATTTCCATTTTGGGGGGACCCCTAGGATTTTACCAAGCTCCCTCCCATATCATCGTTGATATTTTTTTAAATAAGATTTCTTATTAAACCTATTTGGGCTTCCCACCCCTGATAAAAAAAAATTATGCCTCTCTCATTTATTTTGGTGTTATACTTATATGGATGTATTTTAATTAGATGCATCTAGAATTGTAGGTTAGCTTCATAATATTTTCAATTGTATTTAGAATTCAATGGGTTCTTCTCCAACAAATAGTTAATTTTTACGAGTTGTTTTGAGGTAATGCATTTTCTTACCATCACAATTGTCACAAAAATAAACCAGAGTAAATTCAAGCCCATTTCTTATTTCCTTTTCTAGTTTATAGTGACCTAACGTACATGATTTGGAGTGTTCATTAATTTAATGATCTGTTTAGAAAAGACATTACATCAATAATTCGGTGATCCGTAGGGAGAATCCTGTGTTCTTTCAACCTTTCAATATTTTCTATATGGTGACCTGGTGGTCTAGGGGTAAGGTATCAGACTTTGTGCTGGGGGTCCGGGGTTTTAATCCCAGGTCCCGGCACAGATTTATTGATTTCCAAACCCTTCCTTCACCCCTGACCCAAGACATCTTGTGAATGTGGGGAATGCCAGGCCTCCCCCGTGGTTCGGATTCACGTTAAACTGTAGGTCCTTCATTTCATTCACAATCACCCTACCATTACAAATTTAACGTAAGTGCGTATAACCCCACGGGTAGTAAGACGCGGTGCTAAAAATAATAATAATAATATTTTCTATGAAAAATGCTGGTAAGGTATTTTCATTACTATATTCATATTTTGAAATAGTGTTTTCATAACAAGTGAAGGATGTTCACATTCGGTAGTAAATCTCCAATTCGTCATCTTCATCAAAAAAGTATGTGTCTGCTTTCATATCTTTGGAATTGAAGGTTTCCCGCAGTTTTGGGGTAAAGTCTTAACTTTCTTGGGCGCAAGTCTAAAAAAATATTAAATATATATATATATATATATATATTTTATATATATATATATTTTTACATAGTTATTTATTTATTACAGAACGTCTTACCCTTCATTAAGCTATTCGCATTTAGTTATTATAATAGGGTTAAGAGTGAGTAAAGTTGAATAGAGAGGAATATATATATTTTACATAGTTATTTATTTATTACAGAAGTCTTTCCATTCATCTAAGCTATTCGCATTTAGTATTATAATAGGGTAAGAGTGAGGGAAAGTAGAATAGAGAGGAAAGTACCCCGTTTGTGTGGGGGAAGCGTGGGAAACTTTTTACTAAAAGAAGTTTAGTAGATTACACAAGTCGGAATTCAAACCTTGACCCATCGCTCACTAACAACCAGAAAAAAAACATGTAATTTACTCGGCATGCATACTGATTAGGGCTTATAATCACTAACCCATAACTTATAAATTATATTTTAATTACAATCATCACCTTATATTTGGGTATATCTAAGGACCATTTTAAACTTTTTGGTAGCCAACACACTCGATTACAAAAACTTGCCATCATTTCCGTTTGGAACCAAATTTTAAAGCGGCCACATTTCATGTACAAGGCTGTAAATTTTTTTTTACAATTTATTTATCAACATAAATATATTTGGCACAGTTTTGGATATTCGTATAATTTTTTTTAAAAATAAAAAATAAAATACGCCCACATTTACTTTAACAAACACAAAATACAAATATTAGTTGTAATATTTTCAAAACTACAGTTACCTTTTAAGTGATTCAAATTTGTTTCCGGTTAATTATGATTCTTCTTTCTGGATTCTCCATCTCTTTAAATCTCTGGATCGTTATTTTCTTTTGAATACTTTACTTGTAAAAAGAACAAGGATTAGACATTTTGTACACAGTAAAACTCACATAAAAATTGATCAATATCAAGATCATAGTCGGGAAATTTTTATGAACATTTATATTGCTTTATTTATGGTTTAAATCAATACCGAAATTAATGTACAAGTACAAATTAGGGGATTATGTTACCATATAAAGCACTTAGAGAGCATTTAGAGGTGTGTAATAATTAGAATTTTTTTTTTAGCCTTCGGCAGCTATGGTGTTGGGTTGCCCTAAAAATACTTTAGAGAGCTTTAGAGGTGTTTACTATTTTGATTTTTTTTCTAGCCTACGGCAGGTTATGATGTTATGTTTCCATAAAAATGCTTCTAGAGGAATTTAATACTTAGAATTTGTCTAGCCTCCATCAATTGGGGGATGCCCCCCCTCCCCACCCTCTGAAATTATTTGCTAGCTACGGCCTTGATTATTATAATTATATTTATGCCAGTTAAATGGTTTGCCTACGTCAAACTAAAATATAAAACTAAACTATGTCAAAGAATACTGGTAACAATAGACTGTTAAACTTTCACACATTAAATAGCTAAAAAGGCAAGAACAGTCTAAATATCAGAATATTACTCTTCGTATGTTTTTGTACCCCAATACTTTTCTCAGTGGTTTTGAAAAGTTTGTAATGATCTTCATCCCCCTCATCACTCCCCGCCGCCCACCCCTGTCAATCAAAACACAAGCGGTCATCCTACCTGTGTTTGGTTCTCAACGGTACGTCCCCGGGTTTTGGGTGTATTTATTTTGTTGAAAATCACGTAATTTCTGGCTATTTCCTATCCAGTTTTTAAAATATGATAGTAAAGATTGTATGAAAATGTCAAATGAACCAGTATTTATTTCTTAATAAGGAGAGTTAAATTTAATTTCAAAATACAAAGTAGTTTTCTAATAGGAAATTTATTTGTAAATGAATGAGAAAGTCTGCCGCCGATTCAGTTTAATTATTTAGTAAATAAAAATTAATATCTTGGAAATATGGTACAGACCGTGCCTAAAATATGTTTCCCATATAGTGCTATACTATCGTACATCCACAAAAAAAATTAAGGCTTTTGCTTGTATTTCTTAATACTTGGATATGAATTAGTATTATTAAGTTATATTAATCATTATAACTATTTAATCAAAAAATACATAACAATTTTGCTCTATTATTACTTATTTTAATATTTTTATTCTATTAAAAAGACTCACAACCATAAAAATAAGAAAATAAAATAAAAATATCAATCTTGCACAGCCTTTTAAGGGTTAGTGCATGCCAACACACCAGTTTGGGTTTTCCTCTGGAAGGATTTACGGGTTTATAAACCACTTTGGTCATTGAAAACAATGTTATTGTTCACTGCAAGGTTATTCTTCCCTATGCCTTTACTCGCCAAAAAAATATGTTTTATAGTTTAATGACAAACTGTTCTTAACTGTATTTATAAACATGTTCATAATAATCATTGATTCAGTCTAGTCTTGTCTTTCGCTTCGAAGCAGTTGGTAATTTCATGGGAGTCTATTATTTTTGTATAGAAATTAAATTACACACGTGATGAAAGTCAAGCAGTGATTCTAGTAGTTAAATGTTGACGTTTCCATTTATGTTCGTCTCATTTCAATGTTTAGTTACATATTAATTAGAGTGCGTTTTTGTATGTGAAAGAGAGACCATATAAGTTTATTAAAAGAATTACATTGGGCCTGATCTAAGCATCTGGTGTGTCTCAATACATCACAAATAAATACTGTTTAAGTGCTGACAGTAAGATTATCTCTTTTTCTAATAAAACAAAGTGTTGGTCTTAGTTTCTGTATGTCTGTTGCATAAGATCTCTGGAACCATTAACTAATTGTGGTGCAGTTTTATTTATTCTGTTGGATGTTTATTTATTCAGGAAGGGCTTAGCATATTTATAATCACGATATTTATAGATATATGTGAGTAGTAAACACGAGGATCTAAAAGTCGATTATTATTTCACCGATTTGAAGATATTTATTTTTTGTCTTACTTGATCACCAATCAAATAAGATATCTGCTTCAAATCGATAACAACTTGAAATCCCAGAGAAATCTTATGACTGTAGTAAAAATAAGAACATCTGCGTTTATTCAAATTCATGTGTCTCATCATGCTGTATTTTTTCAATAATTTTTAGCGCGTTTACTTACTGAACTAGTACTCTTCGTTTAATCAACAGTGTTTACAAACGCAAGTTTTAAGGCAAATGTTTTTTTTTACTGCAGTATTAAAATAAATAGGTATTTTTACGTTTTTTTTTTGTGGTACGTTTATTCTATAACTTGGTTTAGTACAGTAGGTAGGTCATTGTGGAACATATTTTACTTTATTTTTATTATTTGGTTAGCTACAGTAGCTGGTTTTAGTTGATTATTGCTTGGTTTAGTGTAGTACATAAAGATAGATTTTAGTGTGTTTTTTACTTTAAATTGCTTTAAGATTCCCGAAAGAATGTCAACATTTGGTCATTTTACTGCAAAATCTAAAAGATCACGTTTACATCACAGTTAAATATTTCAAACGAACAAATCACCGTGTGTAACATATTGAAGCAAAGTTTCACATCGAAATTGCTGCAGAAATGCTTTCTTATTTTATGGGACGAGAATACGATGTCGTATAAGACTTCATTTCAATCTCTAGAAGACTCAGATATATCGAAATCAACAATATGCAGATTGGAGGCGTATCATATTGTTATCAGGATACTCCTGACAAATTATACGTCATTCCGAGAGGCACTGACGAGATCGAGTTTTTTGAAAAGGATCTGCATATGCTTTGATAAAATT